>KN493520.1:76736-111025 GCA_000787155.1 Scartelaos histophorus | reverse complement strand
TCAGCAGGATCCACCACTTACCTTTGGGAGTTTCTATTGGACCTGCTCCAGGACAAAAACACGTGTCCCAGATACATCAAGTGGACCCAGAGGGAAAAGGGCATTTTTAAACTGGTCGACTCCAAAGCTGTATCCAGACTGTGGGGGAAACATAAGAACAAACCTGATATGAACTATGAGACCATGGGCAGGGCTCTGCGGTGAGGGACTTTCACCTCCTGTATTATGATTAAGAATGTACAGTCCCTGACAAAAGTCTTGTCGCTTATCCATTTTGTAGAAACAAAAGCTTATAACCTGACTTTAAATTAATCGATTGGTTTTAGAAATGTCTCATATGAAGCTAAAACCCTCCCAAATTATGCTCAATATACTAAAATAAATTTGCTTCACTGAAGGATTGATCATTTAATGAAGGTTGTAGGTTTTTGTTACTACAAAATGGATAAGTGACAAGACTTTTGTCAGGGACTGTAGATATGTAATAACAATATCAAATTTGATTATTGTGAGGTGAAATGTCACAATTTTACTATGATTATTAATTTCATTATTATATAGCTGATTTTAATTGACTTTGAACTTATTCTTTAGTTTTTTAGCATAATTTAAACTGCTTCATTCTGCCTTGATCATGTATTTTTAAAATTTGTATTTATTTAGATTTATTTAGAAAATTCCAAGAGTTAGGTGTCCAAGAGTGGTTCAGTTTTAAAATTGCATTTTGGATAAGTAAAACATGGACACTAATATTAATTTTTGTTTTGCAGATATTACTACCAGCGGGGAATTCTAGCCAAAGTGGAAGGGCAGCGCTTAGTTTATCAATTTAAGGAAATGCCAAAAAACATTGTGATTATTGATGACAACAAGGCGGACATGACGGACGACCTGATCAGCTCTGAATCTCCTGCATCATATGAGCGTGTTCCTCCTCCACCGAACCTCCTACTCAAGTCTGAGCCTACGACACCCACAAAACCCAACATCCTGAGAGGCAGCAAATCCAGTATCGCTGTCAATGCTATGAGCAAGCCAGCAGGGGGCAACACTCCTGTCTCACCAGCTGGTCACAGAGGAGTCGCAGTGGATTCAAGTAAAACGCCACAGTCTCACGCTGCCATCATAACTAATGCCACTGGGCCAAGGTAATTGCGTAACTGTTCGGGCCCTTATGGTGCATTATGGTTCATGGCTCCATAATGCCCCATAACAGCCCAAACCTGTCTTAAATTACACAGTACTTCTGATATTCCACCAGGTCAAGTAATAATTAGAAAAACATTGTTTCAGGGCGGTGAGGGTAGCTATGCAGGTCCCAGTGATGATGACGACCACGTCTTTGGGGCAGAAGATCTCCACTGTAGCGATGCAGCCAAGTGGGACGACTGCCGGCCACACCACCCTCCTCACAAACACCTCTCCCATCAGTGCTGTGCCCAATGCAAACTCACAACAGAAGGTACAGTAAAGGCCTTGTTTAGAAATGCCATAGCAGTCGTGTAGTACTATTTTCAACGTGGTCTAGCCTCAGTTAAGACCTAAAAAGTTGTGTTTAGATGTAGTGCTACTTGTTGCATGAAGTTTGAGAGCCACTGCTGTAACTTCTTTCAGTGCATGTATATTTCAGAGCTAATTGTCTCAAATGCTGTAGGTTGTGATCCAGACCCTCCCGACCATGGTTCCGGCCACGGCTGAAAATGGAGACAAAATCACAGTGCAACTCGCTAAAATCATCACGATCCCGGCACATCAGCTGGCACAGTGTCAGCTCCAGACCTCGGGGTCCAAACCTGGTGTGGGCTCCTCTGCGGGGGGCATCAGTCTAGTGGGCAGCCCCCTCACGGTGCGCACTCTGGCTCCTGTAAACGTGGGCCCGGGCGCCCAGGTGATGAGGCTCACTGTCCCGCAGCAGCAGCAGACCGTGATGGTGTCCCAGGCCGGGGGCGTGGGTGGGACTGGGGTAGTCACGTTATCTGCAGCCAATCAACCGCGAGTGATCAGCGGCGTTCTGAACGGCTCGGAGCTGCTGATTGGAGGAGCAGGAGTCGCTCTGGAGAAAGTGAAAGTGGAAGCAGTGCCAGTTTCAATCGGGGTCCAAACGAGTCCGAGAAAAGCCCCCGTGGTCAGCTCTGAGGCAGCGAGCGCAGAGGGGTCAAAGACAGAGGAGCCAGAGTGCTGAAACTCTGTGTTCAAGAGCGTAGTTTGTACAGAAGTAATTTTTACTCTATAACCAGCAGCGGTCTGTGAGACTCAAACTCTTACTTTTCCTTTCTGCTGCACAAGATTTCTCATCTAGTCCTCCTCAAAAACTCCACAAACCTGGAGACGGGCTGTGTACAGTTCAAACTGTAGCGTCTAACATAGGAACAGACTCGATGGTGAAACTAAAGGGACCAACACTAATCACTACAAATGTAACTGACATTGATGGAGAAATGCACTCACTATGACAACACTACACATTCAGGCAAATAATTACAACCAAATGTGAAGTGGATGTAATTGAGCCTTTGTCGAGGGCATGTTTAAAATGTTGACCTATGGATGTGAAAACCAGCATCACTTTTCTATCATATCACTGTGCAGAGGTGCTGCATAAAGCCTAAGAGGCTCTGAGGGGAAAGGGTCGTCTACGATCATGTAAATATATACAAAATATATTTACGGAGAAAATGTTAACAGCAGTAGGTTTAAATTTTAACTCTTTTTATTTGTTTCATGTATCTTTTGAACAGTAAGCTGATCTTTTGTTTTTCTTTTGATACTTTGAACCAAGCACAGTATTACTTAAACTAAGGGAGCTAATACATGTATTTATTAGTCTCTTTTATCAGGCTGTTGAGTACTAGTAACAGCAGCATTATGTAGGTCAGAAACCAGGTTATTTGCACTTTCCTTCTCAAAAGAGTTGAGATTTGTCAAATTTATCTTGGTGTTTTTTTTGTTGTTTTTTTTCCAGTGTAAGCTGCAGCCACACTTTTGGGAATGCATTCAACAGGCCAGTGCATGCAGTCATGTATTTGAGTTGAACAGATGTACTGTATTTGAGCTCACAATGCAATTCACAATATCATCAAATCAATGACAAATATCAAAGGATCAGGTCAACCATGGCGACATCCTTGTTCTGCCAGTTCAACCCACACATTTCAGTTTTTATGGAGGGAAGAGATTTGCGTTCAGACTGAACTGTTTGTATATTCAACATTTGAAGTATATTCTATTTTGTTGTACTCTTGTTTCAAAGTGTATTAAAGTAGATTTTACTGAAATATGATTCAGGGTTTGTGCCTTTTATAATAAGTGTATACAACCATGATGGAGTGAATTATGTGTACAAATGTCTCAGATTTAAGCTAAAGTTACTGTTTGCTTATTCTGCTGTGAAGTTTACACAGCAGTCATTGTGTTTTGCTTTTAAACAGTCACGTTCAGACTCAGTACAAAATGTGCAGGTGTCTGGTGACATTTACACACAACAGTACTGAGATCCAAGTCAACACAATCCCTTTTTTGTGGCATTGAATCTATAGTGCAGAACATATATTTAATTGTAAAAATTAAGGGGTAGATTAACACAAGGTTTGTTTCATTCATTCTACTCTATAAATCATGCACATAGAGCTGATGCTCAAAGGTTACAAGAACAACTGAATTCAATTATTGGATTTTTCTGAATTGTATTTTGGAGATTCTGAGTCAAGTAAAAGTTGGTCTGAGAATGAATGCAAACAGTGGTAGTGCTGTACATGAACTTGTCTTTTGGATTGTGATTCAACATCTGAAGAAAGTATTAGTCATCTGACTTTATTGTCAGGGTTTATAAGGTACAATGGCAATACAATAATTATAATAGAGCATGATTTACAAAAACATCACTTATTTTTTGTGCAAAATGTCAACACATTACAGTATTTGTGCCTTAGTTATTTATATCATCAGGCCCAGGTGCAAAACTATTTGAATAGAGTCGACAGTGTTCTTATTTGTGATGCCATCTTCAAAGGGTTAAAGGCAACACGTCTAGACCAGAACTAAACACACCCCTAATTGGTCTCCACCTTAACTTTAATCCCAAATTAGAGCAAGTTAAAACTAAAATATAACAAAATCAGAACTTTCAACAGCTTTAGAAGATCTCCACAGTGAATCCTGATAACACTAGTAATTCCTTTCCACAATTTGAGAATTGGTGCTTTTTTATTTTAACTTTTCTCAGTCTCAGTCTTTTCTTTTCTCAGTCGGTCTGTAATCTGCTTGTCTCCATGGAGATACTATTGCTTTGACTGGACTATTTCACAGTATAGCATTAATTGTATATCTCCACAGTAACAAGCAGGGGACAGCACCAAGTTACAGACCAGATCTGAGACAAGGCGTAAGGATACATGTTTTTCCGATGTATTTTTGAGCAATAAAACCAAGACAGATAAGTTTAATGCAATACTGTGGAACATCCCAGGTATAGTGGTTCCACGGAAACAAGCAGGTTTCTGACACGCCACCGGAAAAGTGGTGCACCTTTAAGAACATTCACACAAGTTGTTCCCCAGCTCTTAAAACATGCATGCAACTTATTTTGGTAGCATTACTCTCTTTCCTTGAAGCTGAAATCACAAACTAAAGAGAGGTGGTCTGACGGATAGTTGAAGGACGGTAGCCTGTTGGGGCCAATCTGCTCCTCTGTAGGCATGTCCAAAACCGCCTCTACTCTGAGCGAGTCTTTGGCGTACCAGATATAGTCCAATGTGCTACAACACTCCCCACTCGGCCTGATCTTCCATGTTGTATACGCAGGCTCTGTAGCTCCGTCCTGGCTGAGTTTTTTGTAAGCGGAGTCCAGACCAAGCAGAGAACTGGTGAAGCGGCGATAGACCTCCTCCGAAGGGACTGCATTGAAATCCCCACACACCAGCAGTGGAATGTCCTGGATGGAGTCCGCTGGCGAGGGGCTGTGTCTCTCCACCAGGTTTTGGAGTTGTCTGAGGAGGTCCGAACCCTGGGCGCTACGGAGCCACTCCCAACCTGTGCGAGCCTTCAGGTGCGTCACAGCGATGCACACACACCGATTGTTACGGCGACTACGCAACATCGTCACCACAGCAACCTGCAGCATGAGGAAAACAAAGACGAAATAATTGAGAAATAATTGTATTAATTTGAATAGAATTATAACCACAACTGTATGTAAGTACTTAATAGGAATGGGACAAGATTTCGTGACACAAAAGAGATTTTTACATTTGGATTGGACAAAAATGGGTCAAGTATTGGTGAATTACATCTTTTACAGTTGTATAACAAGTACTAGATTATAAACAAACATATGAAATCAAAGAAATTATAATTGTGAGACCAAAAATGGAAAGTGAATTGTGAAATACGTATATTAGGAATTATGTTAAAATCTTGTCGTGTCTCGTGCATGTGAACCCAGTCTCATATCTCATCTCGTCTCGTGGAAATTGTGTCTCATCTCATCCCTACTATTTAGACAGGGAATCCATTAGAAAACTAATTTCTTTCTTCTGCTAATTACTGCTGTCACACTACCACAATAATTACTACCACAACTTCTCCTGCAGTATTGCTTGTTGTCATGTACTGATCTTTCTGGCTAGACAGAGGTGGAAATAAAACCCCATTATTGGCCTTATTAAAAGTTCAGTTACTTCAAATTACAGCAGAAGTATAGATAACTAAAATAGTAAAATGCTACCAAGACTACTACCTCTTCCAATGATAAAGTAAATGTTTTATTCACTGCTAGTGGAGTCCTAATGTATCTTAATGTATTAGTAACAGAATGGAAATTATGGAATTAAATGCATTGTTTCTTGCTATTAACGAACTCTACAAAATTTATGAAAAATCCTAGTTGATTCAGTTTATCTAAATCACAAGAGTTATATTAACTATATGCTGTGATTACATGTATTTGTGTTTGCAGGGACTTAAACAATGATTATAATCCTGATCCTGATCCTGATGTACATGACATTATTAGTACTTTTATGACAACACAATACCAACATCCACTAACCTGATTGGTGGGGATCCTCATTGCAGACAGACGAATATTCACACTGTCAAGGAGCTCGAATTCGGACTGATCGTAGAAAAGTGCGCAGCCGTCTGGCCCATTGTTGCCTTCCACATCCAAACAGGGCGACCAGGGCTTGGGGCAGAAGTGGCTGCAGTAACCCAGACCAGCGAGCACAGGCTGGAAGGTGTCGAAGTAGTGGTCTACCTCTTGTAGGCAGAGGATGTGCGGTCTGTGGGTCAAAATCTCCTCCAGGATCAAGTATTTTCTTTGGGACCAGCTGAGGGCCTCTAGGGGGCACTGTACAAAGCTGTCCATTCCTTCACCAAGGGCTAGAGGAGATAGAGGAAAGACAGATTTGGTCATAGGTTCTGTATAAGGAAGGTAGCTTCTAGATAACTGACAACAATAGAATTAAAATGATGGTAAAATGCCTTACTACAGTTTTATGGATGTACCTTGTGCCAGTATATTCCACTGCATCACTCTGAAGTGGCCACTGGAGGCACTGTTTTCATATTCATTAATGTGGATGAACTTCCTGTGGAACCTGGGCGGTCTGTCCCGGAGTGCGTCTTCACACTGTCGCCGCAGCTCCTCAGGATCAGAGCTCCTCACGATGGACCCCCGGTGCTCCTGCCAGAGGAGACCAGATATTAGTCTTTATATTTCAGATGCTTTTTTCAGGTGTTTAACTACATCATAGCACTAGAGCAACTGTACAGAGATCCTCATGTTACATTTTGTTCAATGTAAACCACAAAATAATTCTAAAATGGCTTAATAATAGAAACAGATCCAATGCTGTTCAAAACTGGAGAATTGAAAAGCCTCCCTCTTCATAGTGGCATTTCGCCGTAGTAAGTAGCACATTTTTGTTGACTTCATTGTTCAAAAATGGCTGTGACACTGTTTGAAGCTGATGAATAAACACGATTAACTACAGAAAAGTGAGTAGAAGTAAGGGGTAGGTGTAAAAAGATGTTTTTGAGAACAAGACACAATTTCAGGATATTGCAAAAATAGAATGTCAAAAGTTAATAGTGAGGGTTGTATAAAAAACATGAAGGTTTACAAAAATAGGTCCCCTTTAACTCAGCCATGATAAAATCAAAGAAGTGTTTGTCCTGCTATAACATTTTGGTTGATAATGTGATAAGTCTATGATAAGTAATCTCTGCATTTCAAAATGACCCAGTGAAAAAGCCTTTTATTCATTTCAGCTTATTTTAATGGGTGCCATTTTGAGAACTTTTTACCACACACAGAATATTTTGCTATGAATTCTCAACCTCTATGACAACACTGCTAATTTTTCAGTACTAGGAAACCCCCACGGCTACAGAAAAATGTTGTATGCACAAAAACAAGTCCTCGTTTCGACCTTTACTGGAATAAATCCAAATGAACTCACTCAATCATTTGTCTAATCACTGCTTTATTCCCAGCTGAGTTCTACAGTTGAATCTTGCTTAATAGTTGTGAGTTAATCTTAGCTAATCCTGCCACAGTTCACACCTATAAGTACTGGTGCTAATGACACCTCTCTCTTAGACCTGCTTTAATTCGCATTTAAACCTTTAGATTTCCCCTGGCACTCTCCCAGAATGGAAAGAAGTATTATTATGCAATCTTCTGATCAATTCTAAATCTTGTCAAGCCAATTTCAAAATTTACAAAACATTTAACCCATCCATTACCAACACTCTTGCTTGCTTCTATAAAGGAGTATATCTTGACTACATTCAACTGATAAATAAATGAAAATGAAAAAAAAAAAGATTGCTAATGTTACTATATTCTCATAATGTTGCTTTGAAGTATTTTTTATTAAAAGCATAAAAATGGCTTTCAGTGTTGAACAAGACAGAATTTTACACAAATAAATAAATAAAATAAAATAAAACACCATGAACACTATGATGCCAGAGGGGAAATTCAAATAAATATACCATATTACTGCAATGCATAATATTTTTGAAACCCCTGATTGCATAAAACAGGCAACTAGGTTTTGTTTGTACTCATTTCTATTTCACTGCTACTATTGTTATAACTATAGGTATAACAATACAAGGTTAATTATATTGCTGTTGTTTACCTTGCAGCAGGCAGGCTCCAGGGTTGTGCTGTTGTGAGGCTCTGGGAGGGCCTGGGGGCGGCTGAGGGCGCTGTACAGCCTGGTCGCCCCTCCACCCATCGGACACACTGGGAGGACACAAGAGCGAGAGGTCAAGCGATACACACACATGAACTTTGTCCTTGTTCCGTCAATGCACTGAGAATGTTAAGGGAGGATAAGAACATGTTTTACTTTTATCTATTGCTAAAACTAGTATAAGTACTAGATTTCAATGTATACTGACAGTCACTGCATTAGTACTGCTACAACTGTTATTACTGACTACAACTACTACCACAGTACCATAGTGATACAACTGCCAATACCAAGAACACAACTGGTAGCTACTACAGCTACATACAACACGGACAATAGCTATTATTACTATAGCTACTGCTAAGAATACCAATACAATAGCACCACCTCCTGCAATAACAACTACTACCTCCTTTTCACTTATATTGATTTTATAATGTTACGATCATATTCAAAAAATATTATGTTTTTGTATTTTTATTAGAAGCATACAAGTTAATGAAAATAAACAAATTAAGCTTTTACACAAAGAAAATACATTTTTGTGGTTGCAAATTCAATTGTAGTAGATAGAGACATCCAAGAGACATCCAACAATAACTGCGACTGTGTGCGGCAAAAACAAGAACTGTGCAAAAGAAGAAAGAGACCACCACAGTGTGATGTTTTGGGCCAAGCCCTTCTTCTGAAAAAGACACCACATTGTGACATCACATTGTGGTGCCATTGAAATAAATATCTGGGAGCTCTAAAGAACTGCAGTATAGATCTCTTTCTTCTTTTACAAACCAAATTCAATTGCACCACCCTAATTAATTTTGATATTTTTACATACAAAACACACAAAATGCTTCCATTGTTATAGCTGAAATATATACTGCAATTTCACTGCAATTTCTACTTAAAACTCAATACCAGGCTTTTAACATCACAAGATAAGCTAACAAATGTTTGTGTATTTGAGCTCCAATGTATGATGTTTATTGAGAAAGCTTGACACCAGATAACCCTGATTTGTAAAGAGTTTGCAGAGGTCACACTTTGTTTATGGTAATCTGCCCTGTGCTCCAACAACATTCATCACAAATGCATTATCACAACTATCACACTATTGTTACTTCTGCAAAGCTTTTGTATCAGTAACTTTCCGCCATTGAGATCATTCTTAATCACTAAAAACACAATCTATTTTCACTGATTGATTTAAAATCACTTAATTTTTCTTCCAGACTTGCCACAATAAGTATTATGTAGCTTATATCATTATGTTGTGGCCTTATTAATAACATGTTTGTTTATGAAACTCACACCTTGTTGATAGTATCTGCCCATGTGCTTGGACACCATCTGTGTTCCCTGGCTGTCACTCAGAGTCATTAACTGCACTGAAGTGGGTCACATACTGTAGCATGGGCACGGGTTTTTTTTACGTTCTCTTAACTTAATTTCAACCAAAAATTCAGCCAAAACCTAATAATATTATCATTGTTATATGATGTTTTTGATTAATTGACAAAAACAAAACATTGCATATGCAAAATGTGGCATATAGGACAAAGATGAAAGAGGAGGAAGAAGAGGAAGAAGAGGAAGAAGAGAAAGCTTACGAACAGGCAAAACTAATTTGCCATTCATAGGTTTCCTCTTACATGTTTCCCTATGTAAATTTTGCTACATGACTGATGAAAACTTGAAACCACAAAAACACAGCTCCCCAGAATGTATGAAATATGTTTAAAGAGACAGATTTCATCTATTAGTTAAAATAATTATATAAATATTTTAATTATAACTAATTAAAATAATGTAATCTATTTCAGTTGTAAGTTTCGTAATGTTTTAGACAAAGACAAAATAGCTGTAGTTTTCGATATATCACAGCCACAGGCCTTCATGCAATTTTGTTATTGCCAACAAAGCCAGAGGAGAAGGCAGATTGTGCAAAGTCAGTTCACTGCTGCATGGAACAACCTAATACTATTTCCTATGAAGATGTAGAAACAATAGTTGCTAGTTATAATAGCTACATGGTCAATCACAAACCAAATGTGTCACAAACCAAATGTGCGGCATAAAACAAAAGACTTTAGCCAATATAATATGTTTTGGAATGACAGTACAGCATAGTAAAACTAAAGCTTTTAAGACTCGAGACTTAAAGACTCTATCCTCCTATTTACTTACACTTTACAAATCCATGCATACAGATAGAAAAGCAGTCTCTTACCCATAGTGTCCATCTTGTGTCTGAGTCAAAACAAGTCTCTCCTTTCAATGCTGTGGGCTATATTTTGTGCTACTGAAAGGTGGGCTAGCTTAGTTTGTTGTTACTGCTGCAAGAGACAGTGACAGATGTGTGTGAGGAAATCTGAGGCGTCACTGCTCCGTGTACAGCCTATAAACCCATGAAGGGAGGAGGGAGAAGGAGAGAGAGAGAGAAAGAGGTGGAGAGATTAGGAAGTCCACACGTCATCAGGCCAAAGTGGGTATTATAAGTCATGTGTGGTGGAGTAGAGCAAACAATACTGACACAAAGTAGATAAGGCATGAGCTGAAAGATAACAGTGATGAGATTTAACACAGAAGATGAACATATACCATTACAAAATGAAGTTAAGTTAAATTAAATTAAGTTAAATTCAATCAAATGTGAGACACTAAATTGTGTAGAAGCAGATCCAAATATTTGATGTAAAATCTACCAGATATACAGGTACTTGGAATTACAGTAAGACCATCTAGTCTAAATAATGTACCTAAATGTACAACTGAAGACACCATCTGTCATCTGCTAGCACAAAAATATTACTCCTACTACTTTAGATACTTCAACATTCACCTCAGGAATCACCATAACCTGAATCCTCATAAATATCTTACTTATTATTATTGCAAATTAAGTTCTCTTGTAATTTTCCACCGTTGAGATCGTGTATAATTGCACCATTAACGTTACGTCATACGCTACATCTGTTTGTTGATACAGGACATGACAAAGTGCTATTCTGCAATACACTAATACAACAATAACTGACAAATCAAAAAAGCACCATTTATTTTGACTTCTTTTGTGCTTTTAAAAAATGTTTTGGATTTGATTTTCGATTTTGAATAATACCATTTGGATCCTGAGCAAACGTCTGTATTAAGAAAGCAAAACAAACATCATTGCCAAATAGTGGCGCAGACATTCGTCACATTTTTCTTCCCATGAATCGTGACTCACAAGAGGTGGAGAATCTGTAAAATACGAATCTTTTACTTCTTGCCCTGTGCTGAAATAAAATGATGTAAACTTAAATTAAACATGACAGTAGATATTTCTCCTCATGCCTCCCGGGTCTTAAACACGTCAGCGCTCTCTGATTAGGACCTGTAATTGCCTGGCTACCTCCGAATCCATGACTCATGTGTGAAGTGCCTCTCACAGAGGGGAGTATGTATGTCACACAGCGTCACACAGGATGTCACACCAGCAACACAAATTAACAAAAACTATGGGTTTCTTAATCAGGTGAAAGGTGATAGAAAATGCACAGTGGTTTGTCAAAAGGTTTACTATGTAACCTTTCTGCTTGTCATGGAAATGTTTAGTTATTAGCCAGGAATTACTCAAACTATGATGATAAATGTATCGATCTCTGTGAAATCAAGCAGCTAACGAATCTGTAACAGCTTAGATCTGTGGAGGTCAAGGTGTTTTTGAACAGTAAATATATATCTGTAATTGTTTATCTTGATGAGAACCATGGAAACCAAGTAGCATTCTATACAAGCCACAAAAATAAAAATAAAAATAAAACTTGGGTAATCATTGAAATGAAAGGTTTACATTTTGAAAGTCTATTCACTTTTTGTGTGATTTTTCATATTTTAACCTGATTTTAACAAGTTTAAGAGCATTTCTAATTGACTGTCATAGCATAATGTAAATATCATAATATAAAATGTGTCAAAATTCAAAAAGAAAAAGAAATCTTAGACAGTGAGTTTTGTCATTATAGCCCACCCCTGATTTAGTCATATTTTAAACTGGTTTAGATTGTTCCTTATTTAGCCACATTGGGATCTGATACATAACACAAAGACAAGTTTTTGGTGGTGTATTTAGTGGATTAAATTCCAGATCTATAAAATTGTTTATCTACTTGTATAGTTCATGGTTGAAATAATCACCAAAGAACATCCACTGATATGAAGCGTGAGCAGAGGACAGAGTTGAGTCATATCCTGTTTTCAAAGCACAATTATTCCGGCACAATAGACACAGTGTCTATAAGCAACAAATGTACGTAATGTGGATGATCGGAGATTGCGCAGGGTGTCACTCCAAGAGGCTGTTCACATTTTTCAAAAGCTTGACCAGGACTGAACCTGCAGATCTAGGACAGGACTAAAGGACTTCATCAAGACTTAACAGGACTCTAGGCTGTAGCTGATTAAAGAAATTCTTGGTAAACTAAAGACATGTTCTGTTAATTGATTAATCAACTAAAAGGAGTGTACGACAAAGACTTTCAAAACTATTGTATATCCCTGTGAATCTGACTCAGACTCACTCACACAACTGCACAGTTCATGCAAAACAACTATTTATGCAGGAAAAAGTACTAGGAAAATGTATATTTATATAAGGACAGTCTTGTGACTCATTAGTTTAAAATACAAAATCCTCAGCTAATTCACTAACTTCTCTTTTCTGCAGTTTTCATATAAAAATCTTTATAATCTAAAACAACTATGGCCTACTGCCCTATGGGCATTACCAAACCATGTGTAAACAAATCTGTAATAAGTGGAACATGGATGGGGACTGAAACTATGTTTAATAAATATATATTTTTTCCGCTGCTGCTAACCCACTTTACCTGACAAATACAGGTTTAAACACAAACAAACTCAAAGTTTGAGCAGCCCGTTACCGGGAATAGAAGCTCATATCTTTTCAGAAAAATTATAAACAAGGTACAAGTTCAAGCATTTTGTGCGGCAGTGTCCTGTATTATCACATCGATGACTGACCCACATTACTTCACTTTTACGCTTAAAACCAAAGAAAAATTTCTTTGAAAACAAACATTCATGTGACAGATTCAGTATAGTTATCATCCAAAACAAATAAGAGTCTTTAATAACCTGGACTCTACTTTTTAGTGAAACTCAATATGGAAGTGAATGTGACCCAGAACATTTCACCTCATGGGCGACCAAATGACACAAACAGTTCTTCCCCAGTTCTTTTTAAATCCCTCTAAGATCAATGGATGTCTATATCAATAATGAATAGAGACATTAATTATTAATTGAAAAAAGTCTTTTATATTTTTTTATATATATTTTGGGATTTGTACAGGTCTAGGTCATTGATCAACCTAACTTTTTGTGCTGTGGAATGGATGGAGCTACAGCAGCAGCTAATGATTATTTTAATCAATGATTAGTTAAACTGTCTAACAATGATTTCTATTTTACATTGAGACATTTTGTATACATTTTAAAAGAGGGAATATTTTACTACTATGGGGCATTAACTGCCGAAAACAACATTAACATGTCGTAAGTTTCATTTTCATGTATGCAATGTTCCTGTGGGACATAGGGTTGTTGGCTCAGGGTGAGAGAGAGATTATTTACTCCAACATGCATGGACGACATCTAAAACCTCTTCAGGCATGTTTTTAAGGAAGGAAGAACAATATAACATGGCAAGCTTAAAAAAATAAAATAAAAATTGAATAATTCCCCAAATAACCAAATTTTAACCAAATAAAGGTAAATATACTGAGAACAGACTTCTAATTAAAGAATATAAACTAATAAATTGCATTATTGATGAAGATTTAGACTTATTTAACATTTTGGTATAAACATGCTTCCATCTTTGTGATAAGATGTGTTTTGGCATTTGTTTTAGTCTGAATGGACCAAATAATGACTACAATATTGATAATATCATAATTTAAATAAAAAAGTTATGTGACTGGGATTGTAATTTCTTAATTACTTATATAATTGAGGAAAGCTAAATATGATCACACTTTGAGTAGATATTATAACTGAAGCAAAAATAATATGAAATGCCTTTGGTTAAAACAAACCAGTGTTTTGTGGCTTACCTCATTTATTCACTGTTGTGCTGTATTGTCCTTTGTCCCCTCAGTTTCCTGTATGTTTGTCCTGATAAAGTGAAAAACATAAATGGGACATGTGCCTCTGTGTGGTTTAGACAGGGGGCAGCAGCTGCTTTTGCTATGACCCTTCACAGCAGGGCAAGGTCACAACCACCGGAACAGGGCTCTACCGCCATCTGCTGGTAACAAGTGGAAGCGCTTCACTGACAGGACATCTGGAAGAGAAAAAGTGAGTACATTTACACAGACGGAGAGAGCTGAAAACTACAATAATCACACAACCCAATAATTAAACCTGTTTTTGCTTTTTGATGTTTTAAGAATTATCCCTGTAGGTTAATTTGTCCTCTGCATTTGGCCCATCCTTCAATCCCACTGGGGCATCTCCTCAGGACCAGGGGCCGTGCAGGGCCATGCTCGGGCTCGGGGGACCATGTCCATGATCTTGTTGCTAGGCTTGGTCCAGACTAACTTGGCTGGAGGACTTTGTGGTTTGTACATGTTTTGGATTGAAACTGTGTTCGGAGGAAACCCACAGACATGGAGAGCACATGCAAACTCTGCACAGACCCGGGGACCCAGTAACTGAAACCGGAACCTTCTTACAATGAAGTGTGAGTGCTACAACCATTCAGCCACTATGCTGTTTTTTTCCCAGTTCAGTGAACCTCCCCTTCCCTTGCCTACCTGGATGACCCCTACCGTTTATCTTAGATGAGACCCCTCTGTCCCTTAACTTTGAGTGGGCCCAGACCCTAGACTTTTCCAGGACACATCTGCAGCCTGTCTGTCCATGGCTGTGATACTGTGATTCTCCTCAAGGTTTCTCTTTTTCCTATTGTTTTTTTTTCCTTGCCAAGAAAGAGGGCAATTTTGTTGGGATAGTTATCCATTTGCTTGTGTTCTATAAATGTTGATTATTCTGTCTGTTGACTAATGTCCATTTAATTGTTTAATTTTCTAACTTTCTGTCTAAATCAATAATCCTGATCATTAAGAGACAGGTCCTGTTGTGATATTGGGCTTTACAACACTGCATTGAATTGACAAATGCCCAAGACAAATCTGACATCAAAAAGACCTGCTAACACGGGCCACTGGTATTAAGTTAAAAATGTCATACACTAAGACGTCTACTATGAGTCAACTTCAACTTCTAGCAGTAATTAAAGATAGACTGCTATTAGATACTTATAGTATACTAATAAATAGTGAACACAGTCATTTGTAGTAGTCCTAATTAATTTGTTAAATTAAAATTAATTATTAAAAATACAAGAAAATGCATTCAAAGGTTTTTAGGCTTATGTATTTTAAAAAGCCCTATTCACACAGTTCATTACCAAGAAACTGTAAAATGCCTGCAAGCAAAATACTGCACAATATGTTTCACAATAGGAGTAACTAAGTATGGATTACAGCTTCCTGTTATATGCATTTTCACATTGAAAAGATATATTTTGTTTCATAAATTGTAATTGTCACTAAGGCAACTTATGTGGCTATGTCTTAATTTCTCATTGTTCTGAACTAATTGTTTAAACATACATATATTAGACATTAATGAAGCAAATAACATTCAAAACAATGTATTAAATCTTTTATAAAACACACACACAACATAGTGAACCTTTCTCATTGGTAATATTTAAATTAATTTAAGACTGTGTCTCCACAGTGATCTTGTCTCCCAGTCTCCTGCTGAAGTCCAGCATCTGTTCATGGAGCAGAGCCTGGACGTGGCCTAACTGCCTTCCTCTGGTTCTCAGGTGGTTCTGCAGAGCACTCAAGGGCACCTCCAGCGCCGCATCCACACTGTGCCTCTCCTGGGTCAACTCTATCTCATCTCTCCATGCTTCCTGCAGACTCCTGAACAAGATCTTAGTGTCCCGTTTAAGTTGCTCGGTCTCCTCCCTGTATCTCTCTGTATCTTCTTTAGCCTTCTTTCTGTCTTCTGTCATTTGTTGGATGTGCAGATGAAGACGGCTGTTCTCCATTTGGACTTGCTCCAGGTTGACGCTGCTGTTGAAAATGCGAATTTCCACGGATTTCATATCTGTGGCGTGTTTTCTAAGTTGATTCATGTGTTCTGCCTGAATCCTCTCCAGTTCAACTTTCTTCTCCTCTCTTGGTTTGAGTGTTTTGATGGTTTCATTCCTCAGCATGTCAATAAACTCCTCCAAATCACACTTTTTCTTCTTAAATTCAGTTTCCTGTCTTTTTAGTTGCTCAAACTTGGATGCTGCATCTCTCCATGTGGCTTCCACCTTTTCTAAAATTCTCTCTTTCTCCTCCAATTCTTTTTGCTTTTCTTCGCAATTTTTCATTACAATTTCAATTTCATTCATGCATTGTTTAATTTCTACTCGATAAAGGGACTCCATTTGTTCATATTCTGCCTTACACCTCTCAATGTAATGTTTCATTTCATCGGGGCTCATTGGTTGTTTTTGCTTAAGTGTTGCCTCTTCTGTTTGCAGCTCCTTCACTCTCCTCCAAGTCAAAGTGATATTTGCAGTCATTTTCTTAACATATTCTTCCTGTGTGTTATTTTGCTCATTTAAATTCTTCTGCAACTGCCTTTTCTCATCTTCCAAATCATTTGTCTGTTGTTTTTTTATGTCTATATTGCCACAAAGCTCCTCTTGGTCCCTCTCAAACACTCTCTTGTTTGTCACATCATCCTCTTTGAGTACTTCAGCTTGTCTTTCCATCTCATTTATCTCCTTCTTTTGTCTAACTATGGAGGCGACGCGTTCTTCCAACTGCAACCTTGATTTCTCCAGTAGTTGTGATACATAGTCATACTCAGTCCTCACTTCTTTCTCCTCGTCATCATGAACTTTGAATACTTCATATAGTTTGGCTAATGTGTCTCGTAAATGGGCCCTAGTAGCTCTTGCACCCTCCATTTTTTCTTCAATAGTAGAAATCTCCTTCCTTAGAGGTGCTATTGCTTTATTAAATGCTTTGATCATCTCATTCAGCTCCATTTCAAGTGCTTCCTTTTCAGTGGTAAGTTCTTTACATTTTTCCTTTTCCATTTCAAAATTTCTCTCACATTCACTCTTAGATACTTTTAATCGCTGTATGCTGCTTTCCAGCTGTATGCTTTGAATTCTTAGATCATCCAGGCTATCACTGCCACTGTTCTTACTTTCATTGAGCATCTGTAGTTCTCTTCTGCAGTTTAATATCTCCTGCTTCTTGTGGTTAATCCTCTCCTCGTTTTCCTCAAACTCCTTAGACAAGTCATCTCTGCATTTAATAAAAGCCTCTTTCTCTGAAGCCAAATCATGCTGTAATGTCAAAGTATTGTGTTGACACGAAGCTATGGACGCCTTGAGACTCTCTATAGTTTCCCTTGTCTGATCCAGTTGTGATTGCAGTGCGTACCTTTGGGTTCTTTCGTTGTTCAAAGCAGCAATGACAGCTTGATGTGTCGCTTTAATTTTCTCTTGCTGAATAGACAGTGATTCATTTTCAGACACAACCAATTCGTGTTTCTTCCCAGTAGTTTCTTGTGTCTGGGACACAGCGTGGAGATCTTTCCGCAGTTGCTCTATCTCCTCTGCATTGGACGCTCTGGCTGCATTTACATCAGCCATAATCACCGCGCTCATCTGGTCTCTGGTGTTGTTCATCTCATGCCGGAGTTTGCTGTTTTCGATCGTTGCCACCTCCAAATGTTCGTGGGCCGCTCGTCTCTCCGCCTCTAAGCCCGTGACAGCGCAGGTGATCTCGGCCAAGTGAACGCTAGCCTCCGCAGAAAACGCGACCCCTTCGTCTTTTAGCTCCTTATCAAGTTCTTTAATGTGCTCCAAAGCGACCGAAACGGCGGGGAAATCAGGGACGAGGCGTGATGCCATCTGTTATGTTTAATAAACAGCGTTTCAAGGTCAAAATAGATTACTTTTACCGTTCAAAGTGTTCAAAATGTAGCATATAAGCTAACAAACTTTAGAGTTCTGTCACCATAGCAACAACATCCACATAATATTCTACGGAAAGTCGCAGGGCCCCAAATTACCTCAAAATGAATATAATCAATCTAAATCACAATGTTACTGCAATAAACCAAACTATGAACATAATTCTGAAAATAAAATAAAATAAAAATGCAGACATGTGAACCAAAATGTTTTCAGTGTGTCCGAATCTGAGTCCACAATACTTATGCAAAGTCCAGATAACTAGACATTTTAAAACGGTTTACGGGTTACAAAAAGCAATTTTAACAATTCCCACCTGAAATGTGCATTGTTGTCTTCACTCTTAGTGGCCAAAGTGTAATGAGCTGGACGATTTGGAGTTTATGGGTTCATAACGAGCTGCGAGACCAGAATGAAACGCGTGAATAGCTAGGTTTTTTGAGGTTGCCAGATAAGACGATATTCTCAATAAAAAAAACTCAGAATGAGTTAAGACCAAAAAGCTATTAACTATAATACTGGGAATCAAAAACAGTTGCCAAGACCACACGCCTACAATTGACACTTTCAGTGAAATCGCTGGGGGGTCGTACAACTGCCAATAACAAAATTAATAATCCTAACAGCAGTACCACACCCCCTTGAAACAGGGGCCCAAGCAATCCGAACCTGTATGAGAATAACAACATTTACCCACGTGTAATTTTCTTTGACAACTAGACTACAATATGTAATAAACGTGCTGTAATAACAATAATATGCAAATACTTTTGATTAAATGGTACTTTAGTATACCATTAACCATTTTTGAGTCAACATTTTACATTTCAATTTAAAACCTGGCAACCCTCTAGGTCGCAGTGTAATGACGACGATGGCTCCATAGAAATGCGTTGCAAAATCAATCTAACAATCAATAACGTAGATGAAATTCATCTAAACGGGGTATACTGAAGATTAAACGCTAATTGAACGTGAGAAGCATTCGTTTTTGCAGACCGTAGAGAGCTGCTCTGCAGCGTGTCCGTGCATGCTGTGCTTAGCCCTAGCAGGGAGTTTTGCGACAAAAACTGAAAGATGGACCTAATTGGGAAACCAAGAAGCAAATCCGTCGTCTGGATGTACTTTGGCTTCAGAGCAGACGAAAATGGGTTTCCCCTCAGATCAGACGAAGTCATTTGTCGCTTGTGCCGCAAGATTGTGCTTGCAAAAGGAGGGAACACAACTAACCTGAGAAGTCATCTGAAACGGCGCCATCGTGCAGAAGTGGCTAATACACCGTTCTCTGCCTCGCTGGGAATTGGACCGGAAACTCAAGGTATTTGAATTAAAACATTTGAGATAACTCTGCCCATTAAACTGATGTGCTTTTGTCAACAAGATCTTCAGATCTGTATTTATTACGAACAATGTATTGCAAATATTTTTTTTAAATCACAAATAAACTATAGCCTATTCTCAATTTTGCATGATGCAGAAGTGTTGGGCTGCCTCTGCCAGCAGGCAATTTAAAGGGAACAAAGATGGATGGAGTGGGTGCAGACTAGAGTTGAATCAATAAAGGATCAATAGGAGATAGTCAGAATTACATGCACAAAGATAGTTGCTGATTTATAAAAGAGCTATTACAAAATAAACAGTAACACAAGTTTGTAATACTGTAAAAGGCTTGAGTTGTAATTACATTATTGTATAAGGGCTTTATTATTCATAAATCTTTGTGTGGTTTTTCTAGGTCTTGAACAAAGCCACGAGGAGCTGATCCATGAGCTTCAGTCTTTAAGTGCCCAAGCTGATACAAACCAGAACTATGTGCCAGACGCTGTGCTTCCACCTGGAGATCCCTGGATCCATGGAGGACCATCTCGAGCCGCATTGTCCCTCCCCTCCTGCCTAAGCCTCTCGGAATACTCCAGGGCACACGTGTCCAGTCCCTCATCTGAGAGCTACACCCGAGACATGAAGGTGTTTGCCAGATGTCAGCTGCAAATTGGGACAATGTTTGGACCTTACATGGGTGAAATAAGCAAAGGACATCTTCCAGACAATCTCACATACGCATGGGCTGTAAGTATATCCAATAATCCACTCTGATAATCAACTGCCAATTTTGATTTATTATTTCATGATCCAGTATCTTTGTCTTTAATTCAGCTCTCCATACTAGTACATCTATATACAGATGCATGTTTTCTATTGTCTACTTTTCCTCACCCACTCCTCCTGTTTGACTTCCATCATGTGACTCGCAGATTCACAATTTGTGAACTCACATTCACATATTTTATCATCCCTTAAAAAATGGAACTCTATTAAACTAAAAAAAATCTAAATAGTAAGCTTGACCTTTGATATTATTATTTTACCATATCTCCCACCTCTAATTAGTTAGAGGTTAGTTGGTAATTAGTTGGTAATGTGTAATTAATATGTAATTTCTTTTGCTTCCATTTTCAGATCAGGGATGAAACGTCTTTCATTTTTGTTGATGGTTCAGACCCAAACAAATCCAACTGGATGAGGTGTGTATGGCCTTTACTGCATTCCATCTGCTTAATTACAGTTGCAATGCTTATTTACTTGACACTGTTTTCAGGTTTGTGACATTCACCAGCTGTGAGGATGACCAAAATCTGACAGTCTTCCAGTTTTTCCGTAAAATCTATTATAAAGTGTCCCAGCCAATCTCAGAAGGAGATGAGCTCAAAGTCTGGGTTGGTAGAGATTATGCCTCTCTGCTGGGTCTTGAACACACAGGGGAGAATATGAAGTGTCAAGTTGGAGACAAGGAGTCATTCTTGCGCCCTCTACAGGACATCCAGTTCTCTGCACTCCCAGAACCCAGCAACTCCTCTCTTTGGTCTGATCACAGCCAGTCTCAAAGTCCTATGCCAATAATCAGTGAAGTGACAAGCATCAATTCTGGTGGAAGTATTGACCATAGTTCTCCTGCAGTACCATCCTCCTCCTTGGGGTACTTCCCTCATCCTTATGAGAACAAGTACCACTTTTTGCCTGGTACAGAAAGACTAGTGGGAAACCCCGATCACCCCCACCCACCAACATCTGGTGATGGTAGCTTATGGTACTTCTTTGGGTTTGAGCCTGACCACACAGGGCGCCCATTGGACAGGACGACCGCCATATGTAAACTGTGTGGGGATCTTGTAGGATGTGGAAACGGGGGAGTTTATGAAATAAAGAGTCACATGATGGTCAAACATCACATCAAACCACGAGAGAGCACCAGTACAAGCGGTCTGCGGCCAACTACAGGTACGGTCATGTTTCTTTCCTTTTGTGATTATATAGGGGCTATATGCGCAGTGCGTTGCGCAATACATAGGTCCTGTTGTCCGGGGAGGGGGCGCGTTGGTGACGCTGTGCACGATGTAAATTCTTCGGTGCAGTGAGTCGACAGGAGCGAGTAGAGCTCCACACACTAACACACTTCACGTGGTGCATGGAGTTGTAGGATTGGGTCAGATTTCAGCACGGTTTAATTATATATATATTTTTTGCCACGTTGTCCGTTTTTAAAAACTTTTTTTGAGTTTTCATTGTGTGGTCTCTGCGGTAAACACATGGCGAAAATTGACCCGAAGATTGAGCCGAAGATTGAGCCGAAGATTGAGACGAAAATTGAGCCGAAGATTGAGCCGAAGGATGAGCCGATTGAGCCGCTGCTCTCCCCGCAGCGCCTCAGGTCAAAAGTTTGGAAATATTTCGGGTTTTTAATGAACGACAACGAGCAAATTGACAAGACGCACGCAGTGTGTGTCATTTGTAACCACTCAATGAAGTACACTTGCAGCAGCACATCTAACCTTATCGAACATCTGAGGCGAAAACACAACGTAAATGTTCATCAGGGCAGCTCTTCTCCTCCGCCAATGTTCCCGGACATAGTTAGTGTTGTTGTAAAGAATCCCGCCGCCGCCACTTCCAAGAACTCGATTCATTCGGATTCACGTCGGGGGAAGAACCCCGTGCGTGACGCGCAAGGTACAACGATATTTTACACATCGGTCTAAAAAAGGCCATAAACACGTACAAACCCACACAATGCCTAAGTTAACTACAGTTCTAATGCTGTTTACGAACAATCCATAACATAACGTTTGGTTTGTTTTATTTTTGCCTGTGCACCAGACTTTGTTTCACACTGCTCACATTGTGCAGCTTTTGCACGCCTGCATGTTGGAAAATCTTTGCAACTTGCAACAGGGAGTTACACTTGTTTCATCTAATTCAGAAATCTTATCACGGGTCAAATTTAGCCACAATTCTCCTTAACCCCAATGTTTTTGGCTGTGGTCCAATATTTTCGATTTACCAAGTTGGAATTTGCATTCTTGAGGTCCTTCCTGTCGGGGACGCATAATGGCGAATAGTGAGCTGTACTTGTCGATTTACGAACCCCCAACAAAAATGACGTACACATTATGCTGGTAGCCTATAGTCCTACTATTCCGCTGAAACCCCATTTTTGTAAGTTATCAGATGGACTGACTGCTTGTCTCCAGGGACATGTTGCTTTATTTCCTTTCATATTAAGAATTGTCCACAGTATGGCATTACATTTAGCAGTGTTACAGGTTAGATCTGTGGAGAGCCAACCTTGTATAAATGGAATAAAACAAGTTTTTCCAATTGGCTTATTTAACCATATTATTGCTTTGCCTGGGATGTTCTGCACTGTGGCATTGAACTTAATTAAATCTATTAAAACTATGTATTGTACTGTTTAAATGTGTCTGGAAAAACTCTTTGTGTGCTTCTGTTGTTAACAGTTCAGCGTGCTGTCCTACCACCTACACCAGCATCGTCGGTCAATTTGACGGACAACATTCTGTATTTCCTGATTATGGATCTTCAACCTCCTTCTTTAGTACGAGGAAAAGGTTTTCAACATTTAATCAACACTCTTCTCCCCCACAAACTGGATCTGCCATCAAAAACCAAGCTTGACTACTTGCTCAAAGACTTGCATGCTAAAGGAAAAACAAATGTAGCTCAAATGCTCCGAATCAAGGCAGACACTACGGATCACACGGCTCCATTAGAGGTTGAACGAAACAGGCGCAAAAAAGAGGTCCCGCATTTGGTCAACTTCAGCGTGGACGTTTGGTTTCATACGTGGCAGGGCAACACAGAGATGTACCTTTCTCTCTGGGTCCACTACATAGACGCAAACTTTAACAGTCACAATCGTGCCTTGGCATCTCAGAAACTTTCCAAATCTGGACTGAACCTGAAAGCAGTGGAGTCCCAAGTTCGAGCCATGGCAGAAGATTGGGGCATATCTCACGCTAATCTGACCGTGCTGGGAGGAGAAGGGTGGAACGATATCCGAGCGGTCCCAATGATGAGCGATAATTCGGGGGAAGCGAGCGGGAGTAACACGCATCCAAACTCAACTACGTTTTTGGAAAGAGATGATTCAGCTTCACCAGTGGAACAAGAAAACAACACGGAAAACCAAACTATCGAAGGTCTACCCTCTGTCCCGTGCTTTTTCACAGCAGTGCAAAGCTGTATTGATGAATTAATTTCAATGAATGCCATTTCCAAAGTCTTGAGCAAATTTCAGAATATTCTAGCTGGACTTTTTATGGAGTCAATTCAAACTGGAGCCAACAGTGAAACCTTTGCTGACCACCTGTTGCAAGGAATGACCAATGAAGAGCAAGTGGAAATAAAAATATGGGTCCATAGCCGGCCAACGTGGAATAAGGTCTATCTACTGCTAAACACACTACTAAAACATAAAGCCCTACTGCGGGATATTTTAAATAAGCTTAGAGAAGACACAAGTTCTGAATCTTCTGCCAGTTCAACAGCAAACAGCCAGTATCTACGCACCGAATGGAAAGTTGTTGAGGATTTGTGTCTCGTCCTAAAACCTCTGGATGTGGCGTGTCAGACTTTGGCCAAAGAAGAGTTCCCGCGCTTGTCCCTGATCAAACCCATTCTCACGGGCCTCCTCACACGCCATCTCGTGACCCGTCCGGGAGACTCGCCCATCCTGAAAGAAGCCAAGACAATGATGAGGTACAACCTGAGCCACTGGTACGACACGCCGACTGTCAACAGGGTCCTGAACGTGGCCTGTGCCCTCGACCCACAGTTTCATGGACTTGGATTCATGTCTGAAAAGGTAAGTCTATACAGTTTTAGATTACCAAAGCTTTTGTCTACTGTAATCACTTAATCTTTGGTCATTAGGGCTGGGAATCACAGGGTCCAACTAAATGCACATTCTGTCTATGAAATACAAATAATTTAGGTGCTTCACTTGATCCCCATTTTTGACATTATCACTTTAAATGTCTTTCTAAATAATGATTTTCTTTCTCCAAAATTCAACTCCTCCATCTCAACAGTGCAGACATTTATGGAGTCATGCAGGTGACACATGCTATCTTCAAAAAGTTGCAGTATTGCTTTAAGTTAGTGAAAATTTACTTGACATGCAATATATCTGGAAACTCATCTAGTTATATATTGTATGATAACATTATTATCCACCTTATTGTCCTGTCTATTTTTCAGGAGCAGTGTGACACATTTCAGTGGCTCAAAAACGAGGCGGTGAGGATTTCAAATGAGGGCCATAATAAAACCCGTTTAAAGAAATCACACCAGAACAAGAGAAGTCCCTCCCCCTCAACACCCGAGGAGTCCAGGAGAAGGAGCAAGCGGCTCAAGGACTGTCAGCCAATCAACTTCCGTGACATTGACGATTCTGAGGGGAGCGATATAGACCCCAATGACAGCGAATGGGTGGAGCCTCCACCTGAAGATGGGCTGTCGGGGATGGAGTTTTTACTCGGCGATTTGTACAGCACAGGAAACCGGAGCAAGCAGAAGTCTGTGGAGGAGTCTGTAGAGTTGGAAATGAATGTTTTTAGGTCAGATAATGGGGTATCACCGGGTGTGGAGCCTCTGCAGTGGTGGAGAAGCAAAACAATGCAGCTTCCCCAACTGGCCGCGGTGGCACAGGCCTATCTGGCAGCCCCAGCAGTAGCCGGGAATGCGACACAGGGATATTTACAAGAAGGAATGGGAACATCAAAAGGTAAAAGGTCCAACATCCCCCCAGAGAATTTGGATGCCATTTTGTTCTTACACCACAACAACATACACAAAACTAAACTTAAACTGTACTAACCTGTGTTTATACTTGCCTTTTTATGGAGATTTGTGTACATAACCTTAACTGTGTATCTTTTTACTGCTCACTTATATCACTTTATGTTGTAGTTATTTTATACTTCTTTTTGATGGTATTAGAAGTTAACCATAGTTTAGCCAAATGAATGTATTACAAATCAGACATTTAAGTGCTGATTGGTGGCCAATTTGTATGAGACACTCATAGTACAAAATTGGATTTAATATTTCATGTCAGTCATGTTGCATCAATATAATACTATTGTTGTGTCTTTGCTTTCTTTTTACCCCTTTTTATAAATGCGCAAATCCAAAAACTCAAAACAAACAAGTGCAACAACATTTTTTTGTATTCAAATTGCGTCACCAGGAACACTGTATCTCAATAAAATAAGTTCACTTCAAAAAATAATAAAATAACTTAAAATGTAGCCTCTTCTGAAATTGTGCCTTGATCAACTTCAACTTGGTCTGTCTTCTTTTGTGCTGACTTTCTGCACTGAATGTAGACATTGATGGGGTGAATGAAAGCCAGGAGAGTGAGGATGGTCAGAGCAATGTTGACCTGGAATATACAAAATGACTGTATTAGATTAATGATTGAATCTCCAAAAATGTATATTGTTTATTACTGTCCATTTACTCACATAAAGTGGATCTCCACCTAAAACCCCTTTGACCAAAGCAAAGCATGGATACTGCAGTAAGGACACGATTGCGGACAATGACATCACCAGTCCGTACAGCTTCCCAAAGTGGCAGGCTGGAAATCTGGGAAGAAAAATTTAAGATGTTAAGTGTTGATATGAACCATGCTTATAAACATGCTAACCACTACATAGAACAAATAAGCTATCATACATAACTGTTTTATGTCTATTAGTATACTGTGTCATGTGAGATTCCTATGTTCTTGTACTGCACATGTCCTGTTCTCAACAATTTTTATGTGTGACAGACCTAGGTTTTGGGCCTGTCAGGCACATTAAATGTTCCTATAAAACACAGGTAACTGAAGTTTCTCTTCAACTGTTTATTTCACAATCATGCAATAAAATATGTACAGCAAATATTTCCATTTGACATTTCTGTACATTAGGGTTATTTACACAGTTCCAGAATTATTACTTGTTCCATTTTTCCATGTTTTTAACCAAAAATATAATTTTCCTTTTTTATTTTTTATACTTGCAGCTGAACTGCTTACTTACAAATGTAGTATACCACCACTAGTGTAAAAGCTCATGAATGGAGCTCAACAGTGACTGCCTGCTCTAGTAAACAAAGTACATTTTCTGTTTTACCCATTTCCCATATATAACGTTTTAGAAACAGATTTGCGGTCATTAGTCACCACAGCTGATTTTTCGGAAACTGGATTCTAGGGAAAAAAATAACTGTTGGCATAGTTAATTCATGGTGTTCTAGAAATGACCAGTTAAAAACAATGTATACCTTTTGGTGGTCAAGGTTAGGCCTACTAAACATGGCACCAAATAATCAGAAAACTGAAAAAAATGTATTGTCTTTTTTTTTTTTTAAGGAAATGTTTCAGTGTTTTACATAGCTCCCCAATAGAAACTGCAGGACACCCCCTCACCTCTAACTGATACAGTCCAAGTGAATTTTATGCACCTGGTAATGCATGTGACTTACGCTATACTGATGAAGGCGGCGTTTCCCCCAAAGAGGAAAGATCGGTTGAGGACTTGCAGAGCGAAGGTGAGGTACTGTAGTGGGAGGACGGGGACTGAGGCACACACCGAGAAGCACAAACACTGAAGAGCCGTGAGAAACAGGGAGAGCACAGAGGAGCGCAGGTCCGCCTCCTGCTCGGTCTCACCTGGGACAACACAACTGGAGTTGGAAGCAAATTCAAAACAGATGATTCCTGTATCTGTGCTCTTTTTATGTTTAGCCAGGAAGTTAGATATTTTACATAAATGTGTATGGTAAAGCAGCTCAGGTGCTAAGTTGTCCAATAACTGAAGAGATGGCAGGCACTAGATCAGACTCTCAGTGTGTCTTTGAGTAAGACACTGGATTTTCTGTGTGATTTGATTATTGTAAATTTGTCCTTCAATGCCACTGAGGCAACCTGTCAGGGGCAGTCTGCAACCACAGTGCAGATCTTGATCTCCTTTGTTCAGGACTACCTATCTGGAGGAATATCCTTTTTTTGTAAGTTGATGAAGATGGGGTATATTAAATCATGTCTACCAGTCTGCTCCCAAAAGGTCACAGTCCATTGTAAGACATGGCATTTACATATACATAACTAAAAACATGGATAGTTGACATGTCATATATCTTGGTTCTCCTGACCGTAGATGTGTAGCTAATATGTGAAGTTGCGTTTGCACAACAGTTATCCTACATTTCTACATTTTGTCCAAAAGCACTGGTTGAAGGATGGGTCCAAACAGAAACAATGGGGAAATAAAATCTACAAATACATAGGACACACTGATATTATAGTGTTTTACCAGGAGCTAGAGGCTTCCCCTTGTGTCTGTCCATGATGAGCCCGTTCCAAGGAGCACACAGCACCCCACAGAGCTGTGTTAAGGCAAATGCATTGGTGTATTTACTAACTGCAAAAGACAAACCAATAAACGTCTTAAATGTCACCAGTTATAGGACTTATTAAGAGAAGACAAGGGGATTTTTATCAGTTACCTAAACCCGGCTCATTGTCGGCCAGTCGATTTATCATTGGATTAAGTGTTCCAATGAAGAGGTAGTGTCTGAGCTGCATGATGGATAACCACAGCACGTGCCAGAAGAAAACCCAGGATAAAACACAGCTTCGGAAACTCTGAGCTGAAATAAATAAATGCAAACAAGGAAATTTCAAAAGTAGAAAGAGTGACATTTTGTTGAAATGTTCTATATTTAGTGGGTTGGGATCAAATAAAACATAAGTAACCTTTTCGTCGGAACATGCTGTCTGCTTCACACTCCTTTTTAGATGTGTCTTCTGTAACCGTCTCAAAGTTTTCAACGTTATAAGAATTTGCCTTTCCACAAGTTAAGTTCCTGAAAAGAATGCAATGTGGTCAAGATGACGGTAGTGACAGACTTTGGATTTCAAGTTAAAAGTGATCTTTAAGTGAGTACACAAAGTTTAATGAGCTAAAGTACGACAGCAGTTACAAATAAATATTCAAAGTGTTACTCTTTCCTTGATGTTTTTCTAGGTGTACTGTAGCCTGTAGTGACTTGTTATTGTACATTTATTATGGTACAGATTTTATGCAAGATGCCCTTCCTGGGGTTAGTGTTGTTTGATTAAGTAGCTCATAATGAACTTGAAATAGTAAGAGACTTTCTGGTTTTTATTTCATATTGACTCACCCATAGGTATACAGCTCTGGTAAAGGGTAGGGGATGTGAGATCTGGGCATCAATAAGAAGGTTCTTGTGAGGTGAAGGATGCTGCATAGAGACAATGCTAGAAAGGAGGTGCGTAAGGGGACTCCTTGTTCGTATAAAATCTGAAAAAAAAAACAAAAAAAACAAATTACATATACATATACATATATATATACATGATAATGTCAGTTTAGTGTAATGTTAAAATGATGTTACCTTAAAAATAAGGAAAACAGCAGACGAAGAGTCGAATGCACCATTGTACAAAGTGATAACAGTGGAGCGATGACCAGCAAACAGGTTACCCACCTACAAGCACAGTAAATTAGAATTATAAAGTGCACATTTTAATGGCATGACAACATATTCATGTATTCACAATAAGAACAAAACAATTTTGTATTTAGGTACAAATTTTATTGATCCACATGGGAAATTATTTGGACAGAGTAGCTCACTCATCACAATATAAAATAATAACAAAGAGTAAAAAATGTAACACGATATTTATTATTATTACTAATTATAATAATAATTATTATTATTTGAAATAAGTAGAAAATAAGATAGCAAGAGACAGGTGTCAAATAAGGCAGAATTATATAAGTAGAAATAAAATACAAAAATAAGTAATGAAATATAAAATCTCAGCTAAAGGAAGTCAAGGAGTGCAAAAATGATATGATGATTGACAGGACATAGGGTTATCTGTTACATAAAGGTGAGTTGTTGTACAGTTGTAGGGAGTATTATCTGTTACATAAGGGTGAGTTGTTGGTGACATGTCTGGAGTGTGGAATGAATGTAGTTCTGTATCTCTCACTGTTTGAGCAGAGCTGTAGGAGCCTGTTGAAAGTCTATAACCTGGTGCTGTGGATCATCAGGAGTGCCCATGATGGTGAACAGTTTGTCCCGAGTCTTCCTGTCCCTCACTGTGACAAATGTCTCTAGCTCACAGCTGGTCATGCAACCAGCTTTATGGATCAGTTTGCCAATCCACCCAATGTCCCTTTTGCTGGTGCCGCTCCCCCAGCAGACCACAATGAAAAACAGAGCGCTGGCCACCACAGACTGGAAGAAGATCTTCAGTAACTTGCTGTACACATTGAAAGACCTGAGCTTTCTCAGAAAGTAAAGTCTACTCATGCCCTTCTTGTACACAGCATTACAGTTGTCCCTCCAGTCCAGCCTGTTGTTCACATAGATGCCATGGTACTTATAGCAGTCCACTATTTCCACATCATGGCCCTGGATGGTTACGGGCTCCACTGATGTCCTCTTCCTCCTGAAGTCAGTCACCAGTTCTTTGGTCTTGTCAACGTTCAGGAGCAGATGCCTGGGACCATTCCACAAAGTTTGCAATCAGTGTCCAGTACTCCAGCTCCTGTCCATCTCTGATACACCCCCCCACTGCAGAGATAGAACTGTACCCTGAGGGGCTCCTACATTACCGACCACAGTGTCAGACAGGGTGGTCCCAGGGTGTACTGAGGTCTGCCTGACAGGTAATCCAGGAGACAATGGAGGAGCTGGCATTCATCCTGAGCTTCTCACTCATCAGAAATGGCTGGATTGTGTTAAAGGCACTGGAGAAATCGAAAAACAATATCCTCACAGAGCTCTTAACACTATCCAGGTGAGAGTGAGCCCACTCTAGAAGATAGATGCCTAAATGGCATTGATTAGCAAATTGTAGAGGATCCAGGGATGGGGCCACCAGGGGTCTGAGCTGAGTCAGAACAAGTCTTTCACTTTCATGACATGAGAACATAATTCTTGTTGCTATGTGATTTGTACTTTTACAGAGATGTGGGCTGTATGGAAAAAATCTGCCTATGTCAGTCATGCAATTGGGTGTGTCTTGCTAGATCTGTGCAAAGTGACATGGAACAACTGCAATAGAAATGCTCCCCAGGCGAGGATGACCCCTTCTAACTGGCCCACACCAAGGCAGCTCCAGCAAACCCTACATTGAGGCTTATGTGCTGGAGTATGGATTTACAATAAAGATGCACTATGCACTCTTTTGGTGGAGGATCCAGAACCTTCTGTGTTATTATTTTGTCTGGAATGTTTCACAGATTAGCTCAAAATTTGCACCTTTAAAGATAAAAATATTGAATCAAGATATAATGATTGCTCCAAATTGGGCAATAATCAGGTCAGAATTTATATTGTCACATGGCCCACCCCTAGTCCAGAATGGCCTTTCTTTATTCACCTGCATGTTTGTTATGAGCAGTAGAATCCCTGCCACACCGATGCAGGACATGGCCAGAAAAAGCAGCTCAGAAAGTGCTGTGTGAAAAGAGGATATAATTTTATTTATGATCTATAACAATAAGCAGTTTACATCTTGAGCACTGGAATGAAAGAGACTGTATGTAAAAAGTTAGAGAAACTGCAGTAATCCACTTACCAGGACTAGAAAACGCCACAAGCAGGGTGCCAGTTGTATACAAAAATCTGTAGCAAAAGAAAGGACCTAGTTTAAAGCAGATTGTATTAATCTATCAGATTAATAATGGCTAATAATTTGTAGCAATAATTGATGATATATTTAATATTAAAATAGTGTCCTCTTTTGGACTTGAAATATGTGTGTTTTATCACACAGTTGCATTACTGAATAAATATACTCCAGAAATACTTGTGACTGGACAAAATGCCTTTTAAAATGTACTGAATACAGTAGAAAGTGTTTCCAACATTTAGAAGATCCTTATATCTAATTATTAAGCTATCAATATATAAACGTTACAAATCAGCTTTTTTGTCAAACAAAAGCACTATGAGGGTCAGGAAGAAAAACATGCTGCTGAATAAAAGTCAATTCCCTACTTTATCTTCTTTGAGATTAAAATATATTTTAGACACTTTGTAGCGTTATTTCAGTTTTGCCTTTTATGTGTAGTTAAATCTATCCTGAATGTAACCTGCCATGCTTAAAATCACCAAAAATATGTATTAAGAGTTTTCATGGTTTTAGTGGCAGTATCTGTTCAAATGGGGTCTTTTTTTCTTTTTTTGAGATGAAGAAAGTTAAATTGGGTCATGCAAAAAAGAAGATGGTGTTGAGTTGATGTGTAATCCTGTCATAGATCATAGATCCTGTCTGACCTTTCTCAAGTTGCTAAGTTAAAAACTAAAAAATAACTTTTAACTTAGCAAATACAAGAAGCTCACACTCACATTCCTAGAAGTCTGGTTACTGTTGTGCCAAAGCGGTCAAAGATATATCCATTTGTGAAGGTCATGAAGTTATTGAGGAAAGATCCAATGGTAAACACCAGGGAGAATTGCTCATCCTGACGATTACAGTCTGAAAAAAATACACAAATTATAAACATAGTCAACAATGACCTCTAAAAGAAGTACTATTGTATAATAGAACTGCTGTTTTTTTGAGTATTATGTGTATGTCCATGTAGACGCAGTATCTTGATTTCAGTATCCTGGATATGCCAGTATCCAGATTATGAGAAAGCAGGATACTCATAGTGGGTTTTTCAGAGAGCATCCAGGATACTGTGTCATGTAGATTCAGTATCCAGATTACTCAAAACTGTGCTGTACTGAGCATGTGTAAACTCAAGTAACAAAAACTCCTACCAGGACTTTTTAAGTAATAATATTCTATACTTATAAACAAAATAAGCAGTCTACTGTTGAATACAGCAGTCTTTAAAGACACCACAGACCAGGCTCAGCACAGACTCTGTGACACTTTGTTGTATTTTTCAACTGTTAAAAATGACTTTTAATGAAGTTGTGACAGAGCTTAACAGTCTTATGCTCTTACTTGAATGTATGTCTTCATTTTTTGTTGCTGGAAACTTGTTAAAAAGCATTGAATTAGCAAAGTTGCACCACGTGTAGCCTCTTCCCATATCTGTACCATAATTACCTTAGCAATCAGTCTAAGAATAGTCAAATGGCCCATGTACACAGGGACATGAGTGTCCTGCTTTCTCTGAGTGCATGTAAACGTCCAGTTCAGAAAACTGTCATAACCGGAATAAGCTCCTAACCAGGATACTGAAGTGGGTGTAAACACACTCAAAGTAACGATAAACAGACTACAGGATTATCAGACCTCTTTTAAATGTTAAAAAAAACAAACAAACAAAAAAAAAAAACATTGACATTATTTCATAACCACTAAGTCAGTTTTGCAAAACAACGCTATACTGAAAAAGGCTGAACAATCACCAAAATTATACCATCTGATTATAGCAAAGTGTAAATTGTTAGTTGTATATTTTAAGGTCTAGGGCGTTTTACCTGGAGCCACTGAAGTGCTGTTGGGACTTCCTTCACAGTATTGACCAAAGTATCCATCTTCTTTGAGCACAAACACCAAAGATGCCCATCCGAAAAGTACCCCAGCAAAACACAGGCACTCCACCACGCCAGAGGCCAGGGTGAACCAGTACTGCGGTCTTGTACCTCCAACAAACCCCATCTTGGTATCCTGGTCTGCTCCAGATTTTAGTAATGATCAGATTTTAACCAAAGAGAAGCAACAGTTAAATCTTAAATCCAAGTTTAAACTGTATGGAAGAAGGAAGCATACATTATAAATGTACAGTTCCTACAGTGTATAGTGATTCCCACAATTTTGCATATCTAATTAGTGTTATGTTCTGATCTTACTTTAAAATTGATAAGTAAGACACATACATGAAGCAAAATATGAGGGCAAAGGCTCAATAACTAACAAGTTCAACTAGAACTAAACTAAAATTAGATAAAGTTGAAGAACGGTCAATAGCACCAAAACAAAACCTAGTCTAAAACATGGCAATGGAAATATTGAACTTTCAGGGCTATTTTCAGGACTATTTATTTGTGAAAAATAGCAATAGACAAAATTAACAAAACAAAGACAATGCAAAAAAAAAAATAAATGAAGACCAGAACATATTAAAAACATATTAAATGTAACTAACCAGCATCCAGGGGCCAGATTTGAATGGCCTACACTTGGCTAATGCTAGTAACAGTTTCAAGTATTCCATATAACCACCATATAGGTTCACAAGTGGTTATGCTCATAGTCTAGTTGATAAATCCTGTTACTTTGGCCTGTGTTATCTGGGAATGTAGCCTTCAAATTGCGTGTGTGTGTGTATGTGTGTATAGACTGTATCTGTATCTATAACCACCCTTCAGAAATATCGACATTGCTCCATAATGAAACAGTCTCAACGGGCAAATACAAATAAGAGTCCACATAGCTAATAATCTGCACATTAGCTAACAACAGTAGGAAAGTGAAAGACCATTATGTAAAAGGAGGCTAATTACCGTTACATGAGTCTTTATTACAAGATGAGATGTGTAAAGTCCCTCTTGGACGACAGGCGGTGCAGTTAACGTTACTTTAATCCAGATTATTCCTAATCTACAACGGCACATGGGACAATATGGACACGCGGCCAAATCTAGTTACGCAGGTAAACAGAAAC
>KN493520.1:12836-58168 GCA_000787155.1 Scartelaos histophorus | reverse complement strand
TCGTGTGCTGGCACCCTGCCCCGCCCCCTCCCCAACATGCAGGTAACCCCCTTCCCCCCTCCAAAACCCTCCCATGCCCATCCCATCTGAATCTGAACTCATCCTCTGCATCGTCTGTGTCCGTGGAGACATTCCTCTGGTCTGAGTTCATGTGATCCTCCGTCATCATGGTTCATCCTCATCCCGTCTGAAGCACTAACACTGACGAAAACTCCTTCTCCAAGGGCTATAACAGCTGTTTAGCTTGGTGTATCATGCTAATTAATCATAGAATACTAAGGTGTTACTTGTTCGGCTGTCACAATAACATTCACAATACTATTTTGAAGTCTGATATATTGCTACAGAAAATATGAAAATATGGATAATTTGTGCAAGCCAAACTTTGTGAAAAGGCTGAAGGTATGCCAAAGTAATATAAGAAATCAGATAAATTCACATTATAGAACGTTTTATGTAAACCCCAGGCTGTTAAAGCCCTTTTGAGGTGGTTGGAGCTATGTGTAATATCAGTGAGTGGTTGTGTATATTTTTCCTCAAACTTAACCTGTTGTGACTCCTGTACTTAACAGTCTGTATAATAATGAGCATGTATTGGAATGTGCAATTTTGCTTTCATACAGATAATTCTCTGACATCAACATAGTGTTGCTTTTTGGATCTCTTGTTGTCATGTCTGACTTGTTCTTTTGGCTTTGATATTCTCATCAAGTGTCCACGCCCTCAGTGCCCACTTATTGAGCCAAAGTTGGTTAAGATTCAGACAAGTGACTTCATGCTTTAATTGTACAAGGTAGACTCACACCCACAAACCTGGTTTTCTCTTGGCTATTGACACACTGCACTAATATTGCAGAATTTACAACAGGCTACTGCAAACCATGTCAGGTATGTTTGTCTATGGGTTGCGTCACCTGATGTCATAATGTTCTGTAGAACCCATTGCTTAAAAATGAGGTGTAGAAAAAGTCTGAATTATATGGTAGCTTTTGACCTGTTTTTTGAGGATGATATCTCTGTATATAATGGGCCTATCCACATGAAATTAAAAAGAATGACACTAAGTTCAACCTCCAAAAACAGCATTGTTATTTAATGAATCAGCCATTGTCACCCAATGACAAAAATAAGATTCTGTTCTCCATCTGAAATTTGACCGCATCTACAAAAGGGTTGTGAAAAAAAAAATCCTGGTACGAAACTCAATATTGTTTAACGGTTAACTATAACAAGATTAAGATAACAAGATTATTACATTGTAACTGAAAATAATATGAAAATTGGTATTGTGCATTGAGGCTTCCCTTTAGTAAAAAAGGACCAGACAACACCAGTGTAGAAACTGGATGCGATCTTTAGACTCCTCACTAAACCATCTCAGTTATTTTAATGACCACTATTGCCTGTCACTGCACATATGGGAGTGACCCAGTGTATTTGTACCTCTGACAAAGTGAAAGGGGGAAGCACAGGTGTGTGGTGGTGTGTTGTGGAAAGTTAGCATAGGCGACCTGTTAGCATTAGCCTGTTTTAGCTGTTATCTACATAACTGTGTTTACATAGCCCAGAGGCTCCAGCATGCCTCTGCCACTCTCCCAGGCAGCGGCTCGGAGCTCAGCCTTCACTGACAGGTTCCCACACGCTCACATCTGCCCCCAACTTTATTTCTGGGAACTCAAGTCTCGAATTTCTTTGTCCAGACCTGTAAATTATGTTTGAATAGTCTTCTCAGTGATTGGTAGACATTTTAAAACCGGTTAGATTTGTCCATTTAGTGCCTCATTTTGATAAAAGCGTTTTTGTCGCACATAAAAAATACTTATCCAAATCCAGAAGAATTTGTGTTGAGCAATCACACCCTTCTATCCCTTGAGCAGCTGGGATTTACCTGTGAAGGTAGTGTTGAGGTGCAGAGATCGCCCCCTGTGGCTGGAATGGGAAATGCACCACGCCCATGACTCTTAGGGGCAAGGCATTTTTTTCCACGGAGCTTTGTGGTTTTATTGTTGGCTGCTGTTTGTCTGTTACTCACCATTTCACCCCATCTGTGTTTTCCATCATCAAGCTCATTCATTTTCTCCAAAGATTTGTCCCACTTTGGTCAACTTCACTATTGTTTTGCCTTTGCAGTTTTGTAAGATTTGCACAATGTAAGCAAGCAACAATCAGTAACAGTCTATTGGGCTAATGTTTCTAGGTGCCTAGGTCTATGTGTCTTACTATTATTTTACAACTTATCAATATATTATCATATATTTGATCATATATTACATTTCGAGTAATATAGACTAAATAAGTGCTAAAACAAAGGAGACACAAAAAGTGAAAAAAATGTATGCATTTTAAGTACTGTGAGGACTGTTATTATAGAATATTAGGGCTTCAACTCTCCATTATTGCAGTAGTTGACTTTTAAATACAATTTTACCCATATAAAGGTTGACACAAAATAGAGCAAAAATATTAAAAATGTGTATTAGTGATGATTTTTTTTTTTTTTTTTACACTTGGCTTATCAGTTCCACTGTCTTGTAAAACGTCTTTTTTAGAGTTTATATATATTCATTTAGTGATTCAAATTCTCAAAAGTTGGTTAGTTATTTTTCTAGTCGACAAGTCAGGATTATTTCAATGAATCCTTGCTACCCTATAGTTTATTGTAAATATGTAGATATTCAGAAATGTTGTCATGGCCTGTATCCAATCTTGTACTCCCAAGGTGGATGTACATTAGCTGAAATTGCTTCTTTGGTCTGATTTGATGTCTTCATTGGCATTACCCGTTAACCTTGGCTGACTGTTTTGACTTTCAAAGCCCCCCTCACTCATGTTACTCATGTTAATGTTTCCTCTCTCCTCAGAACGGGCGCATTCCTGATGCAGGCCTAGAGCGGCTGACGCTGAACGAGGGTTACATCAACGGGACACATCACGTAAGAACGCCTTAAGAGCCCTCTCCATTTCATCTGTTGAATAATTCAGTGATGGTAGTTGAAGTTAATGGTTCTTCTGATTCTTTGACTGCCTGTGTGCAGTTCATGATGGAGCCGGGTCAGCTGGTGCAGGAGTCCTTCAGCGTGGAGGAGCAGCCCCCAGAACCTCCCGTCATAACTGTGGAGACCGGAGACGATGGGACCACACGCCGCACAGAAACCAATGTAAACAAACATGTATTTTCAATATGATAGAACCAAACCACTATGTTTTGCCATTTTACACTGTAAGATGTAATATTTTAACTCAAAATTTCTCTCTTTGGATAATTGTGACAGTATCACTTTTACTACCATCCCAAATGGATGATTTCATAATTTCTTTCTGCTGACTGTAAATGATGCCAACCTTAGTTTATTTAGGGCCAGTTTTGGTTTGGCATTGAATATGATACCAGAAATTACTGTATGTCCATTTTATCTCATTGAAAGTAATTGTACGTTCAGCAGTAACAGACTTTTATTAAAAGTAGTGGTAAATACTTTTAACCCTTAACTGTCAGAATATATTGCATGTTGTTTTCTTATGGTAATGAACTTGCATCACTATCTGATTAGACATGGATATAGTTTTTATGACCATCATTCCTCACAGTTCACTCTTCTATACATCCTCTGACCCAGGCCTGTCAACAGAAATTTGGAGGCCTGGGACAAGAATTCTCACATAGCCCCCCCCCCATATAAATTAATTGGAATAGTGTCCAGTTCTGTGCTGGCACGACAGATCCCTTTGCCCTTCATCTACTGCCCTGCCCTGACCTATCACAATGTTCCTGTTTGTTCCAGGTAAAGAAAGTAATAAAGACCACTACCACGCGCACAGTCATCCCCTCTGTGTCGGACACTATGTCTCTGGACGGAGGCGGCTCAGTGACAGGGATGGGCTACACCACTCCTTACAGGCCGCCACCAGGAGGGCCCATGGACTACCCCACTCACACTGTACCTCGCAACTACCACTACGGACCACCAGGGGGCTATGATGAATACAGAGGTGGACCCCCATCTGATGCCTACGCCAGCCTTAACCGAGGGGCCCGCATTGAGGATCGCTACAGGTGTGTACTCTCCTGTGCTTGGCGGCAACCTGTAAAGAGGGACTAATATGTAAAAATGACTTTTCTATGAGCTTTTAACCATGTTGTAATGGTGTCATATCTAGCTTACCCAGAGTAGTATTTTGATTGATCATAATCCTGTATTGTCCTTCATTTGAGGCTTAAGTGCTCAGAAAAAAAAGTTTTCACTTCAGTTCTCAGCTTTTTTACTTTATTTATTTTAAAACTAAATACATGAACTTCAATAGACAAGACTTACTAATGTAATGCTATTTTTCATCTTTTTACGTCCATTCCCGTTTCAGGCCAGTTCATCCAGATGGTTACAGGACTTTGGATCCAAACTACAGAGCCCAGAGCAGAGGCCAGCTGGACCCCTATGCAGCCCAACCACAGGTATTTTCAACACTCTTGTTTGGTGTGCCTCTCCGTTTCTGCATCTGCTTTGGTGCCATTTATTTACATAACAGATCTCGTCATATTCATGGGGTTTAGCTTCCACTTTAAAGGCGGCTTTAAACTCACTCTCAAACCCATATTTATATTTACGTTTACTTTGAATTATTTATGTAGGTTGGACGTGGTAGTGCGATGGAGTTATCGTCAATCCCCCGGTTTGTCCCTGAGCCCTACGGTCTGGAGGACGACCAGCGCAGCATGGGGTCTTATGAGCCCGACTATGGCATGGCACCTCCTATGCACTACAGCACAGTGCCCCGTAACCACCACCCCTTCCAACATGCCCCGCCTCGACGAGCAGGGTATGACCTCACTCTTTTGTTACGGATACACAATGATGACATTTTTGCTACAATGACAAGACAAACTGTTCTGTTGTAATCATACTTGGTCTGTGCAGGATTATTACCATTGTTGGATTCAGGAAAAAAACAGTTTAAAAAACTTATACTAATCATTTTCTATTAAAAGTCACAAACTATTATATTATTCCTGTGAGACAAGCAGTCTTGGCAAGATCATTTAAAAAGTTTTTGATATTTTTTATATCAACCTTATTTTAATTTATCAACCACCTCTAATTGTTATTCCATCTAATTGTTTGCTTTCACCAACCAAACTTCACGCTGCATTCTCAGGAGTTACGAGGGCACTTTAGATGGCGATATGAGTGGTCCTGCAGACATGTACTACTGGGGGGGTGCTCCTCTGGCTCAAGGTGAGAGGGGCAGCATGGCCTCTCTCGACAGCACCCTGAGAAAACCCCCCGGGCCTGGAGGCTGGCGTCAACCGGAGCTACCAGAGGTCATTGCTATGCTTAACTACAGGCTGGACCCAGTCAGGAGCAATGCCGCCGCATATCTACAGCATCTCACCTACAAGAATGATAAGGTAAATATTATGGCTTGTATATTAGGGGTAGTTTGATTTGCAATATACATTTAAAAAGTAAGATTATGTTCAGAGTGCACATTTCAAACTTTTCCAAAAGTATTAATATATGAAAGAAGAAACATAAACTAATGAACCAATACTATAATCTAGAAATGTTTAGTTTGTGGTGATCTAATTCGCTAGAAAACAAAATTAATAATATACTTTTCCTATTAATTGGTCATTTGGGAGTCACATAGCATTGTGATCAATTCTGTAGGGATTTCTAAGCTTAGGTCTTTATTATTTAGTGCTATTTACTCCTGTGTGTGTTTTTGTTTTTTTTTTTATTTCAGGTGAAAACTGATGTACGTCGCCTCAAAGGCATCCCAGCGCTGGTCTCCATGCTTGACAACCCAAACAGAGAGGTTAGTGTGCCATGCTTTTGGGTGTACCCTTTTTATGATTAGCCTTTTAGAGATTACAGGTGCACTCTGTAATTCTTCTCATAAAATGTCTGCCACCTTCTTATCTCCATGAATGTTACTGCTTTATATGTAACGATATCTCGATATTGTAATGTTGATTCTCTTCAAAGGGGACATTTTTGAACACTTTGGAAAGTACGCTAAAATATTAACCGCTAAACTAATACAAGAATCACATGAATTTAAATCACAACCATTCAGTTTGTGTGATGAAAGGCAGTATATAACTATAACCTCAGTAACTTCTCATTGCATGGTGTTACAGACCTTAAACTTGTGTTTCAAGCCTTATTAAAAGTACACTGGCTATGTCAAATGGACAAAAAAATGAAAAACTTGCTGTATTGACCATAGGTCTGTGGCGCTCTGCTTCAAATAATCTTCATGTGATTCTGGGTGTAAAAAGTCTTGATATCCGTGGTTTAGATGAACTTAAGACATGCCTCTAATACCAAAGTGAATGGGAATAAGCAAATGTCTCAATCTTTCTGAGCAAATCCTGAAGGTCAACCCTAATGATAAAAATGATCTGCCTGCTTTTCGTTGGTCTCCCTCTCATTCCGCCTAAGCTGTGGCAACCATTTTGCTGATGTTTGTATGGCATTACCCTCCAAACCACACCATACATTCCTGCAGCTGAGAAGCATCTTAATTTGGCATTTCATCCGTCTATGGTCAGTGCAGTTTGAGGCCTGATGACTATTTGGCCTCAGAAATGGGTCAAACCACTACTGCAGTTTTAACTTTGATATTTTATTATGTGTATTATGATCATATTTGTATGTTTTGTGTTTTGTTTTCGGAAAAATGTGGTATCTTTTAAGTACATGCTTTTGGTAAGGTCTTCTTGTATGGGAACGACTGTTGTTAGTAATAATTTAGTTCATTTTTGAAGGATTTAAAGAGACATCCCAATTTTTTACAGTTATGACTATGTTGTGTGACTGACATGGTAGTATTCAGAGATGTAACTTTTGCAAATTGCCAGTTTTTTGTCCTTTAGTGCCCTGGCAGATATGGCTGCCGTAGTGTTTTGTATATTATATATTTTTTCAGTAATAATATGTAAGCAAACATTTTAAATAAGTTAATAGATGGATATTGCTAATTGCCTGTACTGATATCAATGTTTTTTTTTTCAGGTTCACTATGCAGCCTGTGGAGCACTAAAGAACATTTCCTATGGCAAAGATCCAGACAACAAGATCGCCATAAAGAACTGTGATGGTGTTCCTGCACTGATCAGACTGCTGCGAAAAACCCGTGACCAGGAACTTACTGACTCCATCACAGGTTATTAAACGTCCTCTTTTTTAATGTTTGTGTTAGTGCTAATATCTGTTTACAAACCCATATATTTCAAAGATATAATCTGGTTTTGACGAGTATAGCGGTGTACTGTTTTTTCTTGCAGTAATAGTGAATTAGTGGTTAAAAATGGTACAAATATATATATTTTTAATAAACTTAAAAATGGTAAGTTATTGTGCCCAAAAAGATGTGGTGGAAAGGATGAAAGAAGTTGTGACTATTTCTATTAAAAGTAAAAAAGGCATATAATTAACAATGTGTTATGCTTGGAAAAAGAATATTTTGTTCTCTCTGACTAAAGTGCTTATTGTTTAAGGTTATTTTTGAAGTATGAAGGATGTAATGAACCACATCATTCAGGCTTAATTTCTTACTTTCAGGCACACTGTGGAACCTGTCCTCACACGATTCAGTGAAGATGGAGATTGTGGACCATGCGCTTCATGCTTTGGCTGACGAGGTGCTGGTGCCTCACTCGGGCTGGGAGAGGGGAAGTAACGGGGCCGGAGGAGGCGAGGAGAACTGCAAACCCCGGCATTTGGAGTGGGAAACGGCCCTGACCAATACAGCCGGCTGCCTTAGGTATGGAACCTCCGTTTTAAAGGACAGGATTAGTGACTATACAGGTCACAATATAATCATAAAAATTGAGAATTTCAGTTTCAAATTTAAGATATAAAAATAAACCTATCTTTCCTTTTATTTAGTTGTTACGTAAACTAAATATTGTTTGTGCCCACATGAAACAAAAACAGACTTAAAACTACCAACTGCAGTCTATTTAAAATGTAATTTATTGTGGCATTATCCAGTCTCACACAAATTAAAGTAGATTTTCTGGTTCAATATGGCTCTCTGAAATAGTTGGCACCTACTTCTAAAATGTTGTCATAATCAAACTTGAAAACAACTCTATATATAGGGTTGCATTTATGTCAAACAAAATCCAATTGCATACAAAACCAGTAACTACAGTTATTCAGTGCAATTAAAGGCATATAATGGAATGGCACTAGCAATAATATGGAAAAAAACATGTTGATTAGAGCTGGATATTGTGATGCGGACAGTAATAGTGGAAACGCATTAACAATAGCAAGATACTATTAAGTGTCCTTCAGTAGTCTGATGGATGGAGCAAATGTGTAGCACATCTCTTAGCATTTACCATATGGAATCTAGAAGCCCATAAAAACATTAGTCATATAGGCTTTACTGGAAACATTTTAGTCTGTTTAAAAGCATCCTTATTGTCAACTGTCTTTTCTTATTTATGTAGTTATTATTCACTACTTTTATTAAGTCACTCCTCTTATCCACCACGGTGCTATAGGCCATTCACTGGTTTACATATATATGAATATATTAGTATAGATTTTTTCCCAATCAAATTTCAGATCCAATTATTGGGCTGTCTGATTTCTGTCCATGTAACTACACAAACCACACTCATACTAAGACAAGGTGGGTGAAGTGGCTTAACCAAGACTGCAATAGAAGAATAATTGTCGAATGTTCTAATCAGTGAACTTCAGCCGCTCCATTTTAAGCAATTTTGGTTAATCAATCAATATTCCTATCTATCACTTAGTGTAATAACCTGAACCTATATAATCAAATGTGAACTTCCTTTCACTAAAAATACAGATTACTTGATTACTGATTACTGGAACCCTTAACCAAATTAGGAGTCCTGCAGTTGACAGTAGCAGTTCAGATATATGAGCAAACAGAGAACAGAGGGGCATTGACTTGAATGGTGTAAACAGTTGGTGCTTCCCCTGCCTCCGTTATCTCTGCATTCCCCTCATGGTCTGGGAACGACTCAAAATCTATGTAAAGAAGGGCTTGAATCAATACTATATTGTAATTTGTGACAGTATTCATATTGCAATTACATTTGCAATTAATTCTTTTTTTTAAACAAAGAACTTCACAGAGAGAGGGCTAAATAATAAATGTTAAACCAATAAAAGAATCATACATTCCAGAACATGCTTGTTGAAGTCTAAATGACAGGATTAGCCTCTTTTATACATAATAGGAGACCATAAATGTAATTTACTTCAGTGGACATTATGGTACTATGTTATCAATCCATGTGCTAAACTGCAAGTATAAACTGAAAAATAGTGTGTGTGATTTACCAATGTGACTGCAAATGTTTGCGTGCCTCTACTTCTATGGGCTTTTCAAATAGTGTGTTGTTGCAAATTAACAGTTTTCCTACTTCAGAACATTTTCACATTGCATTTGGATTAGAGAGTTAATATTTTATTACCTCTTTTTAAAAAAACAACAACATGTAATTGTTTTAAAATTAATATCAAATGCCCCATAGATCCACAAATTACACTGGTTATTCTGTTTAAATTTTCCACATGTTTCTCCATCGTGCTGTATTATCATGGTTTTTGCTCTCATAGTTGTGATGAATCTGGCAGCACTCGCTGCACCCACCACAATTAGACTTAATTGTTAAGTTGAGTCTAATTGTGATGCTTTTTGTTTTTTAAAATATTTTCTGTTATTATATCTATTCCTTTTATCAATAGCACGAATGCTGTCAAACCAGGTGAAGTGGGTGTGTTTTTCCTTTTCTTTAGTGTTTCAGGAACAGCCCCAGTGTCGACTTACACTTTATCCTTCCAATTGGGTCAGAAATTTTAGCAAAGTAACATGATCTTTGAAAACTACTTTCTTTGTTGGCCATTAAATTCAAGTGGAGTTTCATTCAAGGTGTATTGTTGTGCCTCAGATCCTATTTAGTGTGTTTTTTCCTTCTGAATTTGTGCATGTGCTAAGCTCTGTGGTTTCTTCATGTGTTGCCATAGAAACGTGAGTTCTGAGCGCAGTGAGGCAAGGAGGAAGTTGAGGGAATGCACAGGGCTGGTGGACTCTCTCATGTACATTGTCCAGTCCCAGATTGATTGTAAAGATGTTGGTAATAAGGTATGTTATTTTTAAGAAATATATATATTTTTTTGATTGCATTTAATATACTGCATGTAGAGGAGCAAGGCCAGTACTAAATCGCAGTAACTTATCTATTGTTTGTAAACTTTAGAAAAATGTTAATGTTTATTTTAATGTATTTGTGTTTTTTTACACACCAGAGTTATTGTGTTAAACTTAAAGACCATAACAGAATACAGAATTATTTGTACTCAGTATATTGTGATGATAAGAAACATTTTTGCAAGAAATTGTTTGGGCCTTTTTCAAATACATTTAATTTTAGCCTTAATCTTGGTTTTGTTTAATGTCATTATTTATTTATGCATCTATTTATTTATTTGCAGTTGATAGAGAACAGTGTGTGTCTGCTGAGAAACCTGTCCTATCAGGTGCACCGTGAAATTCCCGGAGCTGAGCGCTACCAGGAGGTCACACCCCTCACCCAAGGCTCCTCTGGCCAAAAGGGCGGGTGCTTCAGCTCCCGAAAAAGCAAAGGTAAATGTTCATATTACCTCAAATTATATTATATTTATACACAATATATTTATTAAAGGTGCAGTACATAACACTTTCTTGCGAGTCAGCCACCTTCTTTATCTCCAGGGAGAAGTTTTTGTTTTTGTTTTGACTTTTATGTGTCACACTATGACATTAAACACATATTACAACTGTTTTTTATTTCTTCAGAAATGCCTTGGAAGTATATGCATTTATGATTGTTCATGATTGTCTCCTTGGAGATGGATAACATTAATGCCATCCAATGGGACGTCTCCATGGTGGAGAGTAGAGATGTTACATAATGCACCTTCTAAAAATGTGTCTTTATTACTATTTGGTAACAATATGTAAATTAATGTTCAGCAGATTTTCCAAATAGTTGTTATAAAGGTTTTTTGTCATATATGAGACTATTAAAATCAAAATGAGATTAATAAGATAAGACACATTAGAAAAGATAATAAGAGAAAATAAGATTTCTGTAAACTCTATTCATTGTATTGGTCATCACATGCACATTCCTATATATATTTAAATCTAAAAACATGTTCTTTTGCTCATATTTGTAATACACGGGACTTGCTTATTACTCATTGCAGTTTTCAGATCCCATGACATTTAAAAGAAAGTCAACATTATTTTTGCTTTTAGTATCATATCGAAAAACAACTTCTGTCACACTGGTATTTACGTATTATTTACTGATAGTGCCAACGCCGCTCAGCCTACACAAACGCACCCTAGTGAAGTGCAGCAGGTTGAAACAAGGCTTGTCATAGAATTAGTTTTGTAAGAGGCACTTTAGCTGTGATCCAGTGATGTCACACACCAGACTGATACCATCAACACACACACACACACACACACACACACACACACACACACACACGCGCACACACACACTTTACAGGAGGAATGCCAACTATTTCCACAAGTGAAAAAGTCTCTGCTGCTCTGTTTGTGTTTCACTCTAAATGTAGATGTTGCAAGTTTAATTACATGCCGTTAATAATTAATGCATTACTTAAGCCGCTTGACCCAACTATAACGGCATACACGGCTATATTTTAGTTGCAATACTAACATTTTGGTTTTAAGTTAAAAAAATAAATACATATTTTGCAATTCCATCTGAACAGAACATATGGATTAAAAAAAGAAATTGCAAATTCATTGTACTTGTTATAATAGTGTACTGTGTTATGTTATACAACATGGTTCCTTGGTTCTTAATAGTTATAATAATTTTCCCTTTGATTTATTAAATAATGAATATACAAGCTGTTCTTGCTTTGGGATCTGGGTCTAACATTGTGCATACATTTTAAAGATGTCCATGTTCTGGCCTCCACATGCCGCATGTGCAGTTGTTGGTTGTTTGTGGTGCTCTGGGGTGTGGACAGGTGTAAACTGTTGCCTCAGTTATGGCTGCTTGTCCTTTTTACTTAATCCTTTTTACTCTTCCTCCTGTTCTGCTCCTCTCTCTCCTCTCCCTCTTTTGACCGGGGCGGCAGATGAGTGGTTTTCTAAAGGTAAGCTTTCGTATTCACTGCACTTTGCTTCAAATCTATGTCGTCCTTGTAATTGTCTAAGATCTGCTTGTCTAACATGTGTTAATGTTTATAGCACTAACAAGCACGTAGTCACTGCACAGGAAGTTACTCAAGTTTAGATTTGTGTAGTTTTGTCGGGTTGTTGTCTGCACTCATGGCACGTTTGTCTAATATTAGTAGAACACTTATTAACCAACAACTTCCTTTTCCTTGTTTCCTGGTTTTAAATGTTTATTTATTTTTACAGGTAAAAAAGATGAAAATCTCGCAGAGGACACTGTAGACATCCCAAAAAGGACAACTCCAGCCAAAGGTAATAGTTGTATTCATTTCTAATTTTGTTTTCACTTATTGGTTGTAGGACGGACAACATAGAAAAAAATGATTTACATTTCTTGATATTGAATGATCTTGTTGTTTGAGTGAAGTTAAAATTGCTTTCTTTCAATATTGATTTCATAAAACAAAAACCTAGACAAGTTTTAATCAATGACATCGAAAATAATTTAGTTTATTCCTCTTAAGTCTGAACTCTGCTCCAAACTACATGCTGTTATTGATAGGCTTGGCTGCAGACTCTTCTATTAAAAACAAACAAACAAAAAAAACATATCATTGAAGGTTACACATGACTCAGCCTCTATAATTTCATTGCTTAGTCCTAATTAGTTTATGTAAATGTTATTCTATTTTCAATGTTATTAATTATCAAATGACTTACCAATATAATTATTTTTAGGCTATGAGCTCTTGTACCAGCCTGAGGTGGTCCGGATCTACACATCTCTCCTGAAAGAATCGAAAAACCCGACTGTGTTGGAGGCTTCAGCCGGAGCTGTTCAAAACTTGTGTGCCGGGCGCTGGACTGTAATATAACTTTACTTTACTAGAATTTTACTTTGCAATTTCCTGTAGTTTTCATTCTAAAACAAAAAGGATTAATGCATGATTGTGTTCATTAGAGGAAATGGGATTATCTGTTTTACTTTCGCATTAAGGTATATGTAAAATTTTAGGCCAAAAATGCAATGTTACAGATGTAATTTAGGTGAAAAAGTGGAATAAAATGCAAAATGGATAGCTTTCCTTATTCCTCACTTATAACTCACTTATAATAAAAAGACAAACAGACACTAGAAATCAGTATTCAAATCAACTACCTTTTTGCGTCATATATAAATTAATCATGTATTTTATTTGTATTTGAGTTTTAAACCCATAAATTAGTGTTTTAGTATATGAAATGAGAAAACTAAGTAAGTTAAGGGATTATACTATACTATACTATTTGCAAGACAGTGATGTTTGATTGTATTTGTAACTTGAGATTGTTGTTTTGTGCAGTACGGCAGATATATCCGTGGGGTTCTGCGTAAAGAGCAGGGACTGTCCACAATGACAGAGCTTTTGGCCCACGGCAATGACCGTGTGGTCCGAGCCATGTCTGGAGCCCTGCGCAACCTGGCCATTGACCCACGAAACAGGGAGTTATTAGGTGAGACACAACAAAAATCATACAATACAATCATATATCCAATAAAATTTCTGTTACTATAAAATGTTTACAATAAGTAAATAATACTAACTATAATCTAAGGACTATTGCAATTGTTCAAAACCTTTACAGTTGGCTGTAGACATATTTTATCAGGGGGGAAGTAAAATAAATATACATCATTTTCAAGAATAAAATTGGGTACCACAGCTTTTAATGTGATTTAGTTTACATTTTCTACCTGAGAAAACTTGTAATTTGTTTCTAATCATGATCTTAAGTTAATCTTCTTAATGTTTGCATTATAACACTTCTAGTTTTGTAAGATGGTTTAGCATAATTTTACATTTGTATGTAATTAAATTGAATAACTTTTGTTAGTATATTGTTTTTTTCATATCACACACCCCTAGTCAAGTGGAGTAATAGAATAATAAAAATATTTACGTAATGGTTAAAATATTTACTTTGCATATTTGTCAGGTCAACATGCAGTTCCTCACCTGGTGGCCAACCTGCCTGGAGGTGGTCAGAGCCAGCCAGTCAGAGCTCTGTCTGAGGAGACTGTGGTGTCTGTACTGAGCACACTCCACGAGGTCCTGGGCTCCAGTTTAGAGGCAGCCAAGACTCTGAGGGCGTCACAGGGAATAGAGAGACTTGTGCTCATCAACAAGGACGGGTGAGTGCTTGCGTTCACCTGGCGAAGGGTAAATACATCTACGTCAAAGCTTTTTTCGACTAAAGCTATGCTAAAAACTAAAAATCATTTTATTTTAGTCAGAAAGGTAAAACTAACTTGAACTCAAAATGATTAATAATGCACTTGACATGGCAAGAGTCCATAGTTTAAAAATAAGGTTGAACACATAGAACAGTTTCTAACTGTTAAAAATATTTGTTTTGTTTTTATGGTAACGGTCCTAACATCCCCAGGAAACAATATAATTCTGTATATTATATTATATTCATTTATACTGACATAATATTTTGCACGTGGATGTATAGTAGTAGTTTAAATGAAATGAAAACAAATGTAAAACCTAATAGTTTAAATTAGTAACATCGTACACCTTATTCTTGACTTTCAGGATGGTTCATTAGCCCTTTTGCAATAGCAATTGAGAATTCCTAACAAAAAATCCTCAGTCACGCATAAATGGGAATCTGAGACCCGCCAATTTATACAACATCAGAAAATCTGTATCAAATAGTACTATTTTTACTCAATTTCTGTTTTTGTACTTCTGGGCACTTGTAGTAACCGTTCAGAGCGTGAGGTACGGGGGGCCGGCCTTGTGCTGCAGACTGTGTGGGGATACAAGGAGCTGCGACGGGCCCTGGAGAAGGACGGCTGGAAGAAGACGGACTTCATGGTGAATCTGAACCACGTCAACCCCCCCAGCAACACCCGCGCCAACGGAGGCTACGAGGAAAGCACTCAGCCGCTCATAGACAAAGGTACTGCTTGGGTTTACTATGTGTCACTTGGGGAGATCATATTTTGTTGTTATGACCATAGACTATAGATCTATGACCGCACTGATGTCAACAAGGATATAAATTTATGTAGAAGAGGAAATGAGCTCACTTACCTGCAATAAATAATGAATCAATAAAAACAATGAACTAAATAAATAAGTCATTAAATGAATACATTTAAAAATACACTATACAGAGAGTAGTTGGTCAAATGTGGCGGGACAATGGCTGGGTGGCTCCCGGGTTTGACTGCTGAGCTGGAAGTTCTGGAGTTTGGAGTTTGCAAGTTTCTCCCTTTGTCTAGGTGCCCCAAACAACTGAAATCATGCTCCATAGGTAAAATCCTATAGTTAAGGTAGCCCTGACTAAGCGTAAAGATCTGGAGATGGGTCTCCAGGCCTGGCTCTGTGACAGCCATTGCTCCAGGAATGACAGGATGAAGAAATGAATGGGTCAAATGTAGGACGTATTTGCTTTGAAGATGATAATCTTTACTTTGTAGATGTCAAATTGCAGAGCTTGTTCAATGTACATTTTTGCCATAGGCAGCCTGATACTAAAAACAGCACTGACTGAAACTCTTACTGTTTGTACAGATCTGATGTTATGTTTGTTTTTGCCACACAGGGGCCAAAGGGGACAGAGAAATGATTCCAATGAATGACTTGGGACCAGGTAAGGCCAAATCTACATGTTCTGTTCTACAGTGATTTAAAATGTATGCATTACGAAATTGTAAATGTGTTAAACAGTAATTATAACCTTCCATTGGTCTCTATAGAAGCCTACTCCACACTGGATCAGAAAGGGAGAAGGAACACTCTGGACAACACACTCGAACCTGCTGACAAAGATGCGGTCCAGGTAAACTCAAGTCTCCTGTGAAGAATGCATGGTTTTCAAAAACATTATTTGAACTTGTTGATTTACAGGTGTAGAGCTAAACTTTATGGAGGACTAAAAATGGAATTAAAATAATAGCTCATGTACACAGACATACTTATATAGTTATATTGTATTTTTATAAGTAAATGCAAACATTTTACAATACATACATTTTCCCTCAACATTTTTACATTAATGTGTTTATATATTTCCTCAATGTTGTAGTATTGGTGGTATTTCTATATGTATTATTTAATATACATTATTCTTTAATTTCCAGTTATGTCATTTTTGGTCCTCCAAATAACATAAAGTATAATTTATGCAAAGTAGAATACCATAGGAAATTAAGCTGCTGCTAATGTGCTCATTCGCTTTGCTTTGCAGCTATTTTCAGAGATGTTAGTGTTGAGTCTGTGCCAACACAAACTTAAATTTCTTATTATAAATTACTATTTAATACTTTCCAATTTCAAAATATTTAGTTGATCTCTTAATTCAAGTTATGTTACACAGACCAATAAGCTCACATCAAGTTAAAAGTGTTTGTGAAGGGACATGCTCTTCCTCACACTCCCACGGACAGCATGTTGACGCATGTCCTCAGAGCTGTGTGCACATTATGTCTGCTGTGTCCTGTAACAGATAATATTAGACTAATATGGGGCTGTGCTGATGGTTGCACTCATGATTACAATAATTCCTGCAGTACATAATAATTATGGTGTAGTGAAAAGGTTATATTTTGTAAATAATATTTTATTTACTTGATACAATGAATATCTGTAATTTCAGCGAAAATATGCCAGACTATAGATTGCTCATTTTCATCTGTTGTCCCTGGAAAGGTGATGAAGAGACAATTACAAAAAGTCATAACACAGAACAATAAAAAGGCCAGAATTAAAAGTGCTTAGAGATTTGGTTTTCCTTCATCAGCAGTTAAAGGTGCAGTTTAAAAGTGAACAGTGATGGACTTTCTCTTATGGTCAACAGAATACTGTTCTAATAATTAGTCTCTTTGACAGACGCCACAGACAGACTTTTGGTCAGTTTGTGTTTCACCGGAGTTGTGGCGGTGGTGCTTGCCCCACTCATGGTCTTTCACTTAATGAAGTCTTTCAATGTTGAAGTCAGTGAAAAACATTGAAGACAAAACATGAGTTTTAAAAATGAACACAATTATGAAAACTGAGCAATTTATACTTTATTAAAAACAATGCAGTTGTGAAATGAGTATTTTTGTTTGTCCAAGATTGTTATGTCCATTTAAAAATACAGATTCTATGGGTTTAAAGCTTCCTAGCTGTCTTCAATGTTATGAGCAAGATACTGCAACATTTATATTTTTTCATTTTTATTTTAAAATACAGAATGTTAAATGTTAACTATACAACTTTTTCGTCACCTACTTGTCTCCATGGATATGCTCTTGCTTCACATGAAATATTCCATATTATGGCATTAGACTATTTCTCTATTTATTACATCTGTTTATATGGCACTTACTGTGAAAACATGCATCCTTATTGTGAGTGGGATTACCTATCCACAGATCTGACTTGTGACTTGGTCTGGTGGCATTGTCTGCTTGTCTCCATCTATAGAGATAAATTTAAAGCCATACTGTGGAACATTCCAGGCAAAGCAATAATATCCCTAGAAATGGCAGGCTTATCCAGAAAAGTTATATAATGCACCTTCAACAACAAATTATTATTCGTGGCATTGACCAGGTCCTTTGCTTCAAATTTACCTTTAACTGTACATACGTTTTTAAAAAAAATCTTAAATTATTTCAGTTGTTGCCCAAATAATAATGATCAACTTTTTTCATACTCAAAGCATTCCTAACTAACATGTTTTTACCTTCCTTCCTAAACATTGTTCTTTTCCCTCTAATTCTCAATGTCTGTTTAAAACTCCTCACCCTGTTCTGCTCCTTTCCACAATTGTGTCTCTTCAGGGAGGGATGTATGAGAGACAAGCCTCTTTGCCTCTCTTGGATTCTTACGATGGTTAGGCCACACCCATTGTTCACTGCATGTCCCGCATGGTATGTGTGTCCTGCTACAGCACTCACTCATTCAACGGCCTTGTACTTTCAGTTTGTGTTGAGTTAAACAGTGACCGTCTGTCTTGTGCATACTCTGTAATGTACTGTATTTATCATGCGCCCCCTGCTGGTGACAACTATATTTTGGTCATTGTGTATTGTTCATTTGATTTTTTTTCATATTCAGTTTATGTCCACAGCAGAGGTGGAAAGAGCATTATGGGCTAAAGTACATGCAATTAAAAATGTCATTTATTTTTTCCACCAAATACTCCCTTGACATCCTATGCTATTATTCCTAAAATAATATACTTTTAAAATGTGTTTCATTTAAATGATTCAAAACACTATGAGTGATTTAGCTATTATGAGAATATATACCGTATATAATATATACTTTCTCCCATTCACACTAAAAAGTTAAATAAAAGTTAATTAAAAATAAATAAATAAAATAAAATACAAGTTAATAAAACGTTTTTAATGAAGTAATAACATATTTCATTCATGCATAATTTTGTGGAGTTTATACATACAATACATTGAAATCAATATTTGTTAACTACATTACTACATATTTCATTGTATTTACATAAAATCCAGTTGTAGTGGTTGGCTTGTACTGCCTTCAGTATTCAGAAATGGTAGGTTAGCCCTGTCTTTTATTTTTGTAGATAATTATTCCACCTTTGCTCCACTGAATATATTATTTTTTTATGGTGAACCTAATTTAAATGCGTCAACTATCTTGTCCAGGCATGCCCACCTCCCATAGACGACTTATTACAACCCATTCCACTGTCGCTTATGTCTTTTCTCTTATTTGCAGAAAAACTGATCGTGTGCATCACCAGACGACAGCCTCCTCCCACCTACTGCCCTTGCTGAACTCACAAAATGGAGGACCACTTCCAAACCAATGACTCTTGATCTCCATTTGTGCATCTGATCTTCTGTCTTTCCTCAAAATTTTTCTCAAAATTGGTTCTCTTCCTCCTCCTCCTCCTACCGTTTACATTCCTCCTCCGTTGTGGCTCTCCTGTGGATAACTGGACATTTAACTAAAAAAGAAATGTCACTTTATTCTTAGCTTCTTCAACATGCAACAAATACTATGGAAAAACACTAAATGTAAAAAAGACGTTTTCTTTGAACTTTATTTCGTTTAAGCATTGACTAATTATGACAAACTATGGGATCCAAATGGGACACTTTCTTTGCTGGTAATCTACAGGAATTCATATTGCTGTTCTGGAAGAAAAAAATGAGGGAATGTGTATTTTTCGGTAATGTTTAAACACTAAATAATTCCTGACAAAAAATTATTTTCATTAACCTCCTAATCTCAAACCTGTGCTACTTTATTATTCAGTTGTGGTTCTCTTGCTTTTCGCACTGTACCATGTTTTTGTACATGTGCCAAAATGTTCCTGCTACTGCTGCATCTGCCAATACAAATGCATTAATATTTTGAATTTATATAATGCTCACGGCCTTTACAAATATGCATATTTGATTCACTTTACCAAAATGCATGAAACTGCTGCATTGTATGGTCATGAATGTTGCCTGTAGATTCAAATGGGACTTGAGAATAGTCCCAAGTTAACTCTTTTTTTTTTTTTTTTTGTCACGTTCACAACAATTGGTAAAATGTTATGGAAAAGTACAATTTTAGTAGCTACATTTACAAATGAAACCCAGTTCATATCCAAGAAGGCGTTGACCAAGAATAATACAAAATGGCCCAACCTCTGGACTCTGAAATTTATGAATAACCTATTAAAATATTTCAGAGTGATGAAAAATGTTGCACTGTTGGTTTTCACAAATTAAACAGCAATTTTAATATATGATTCTGTGTATTCTCTCACATCTGCTGCCAAGAGTACTAACTTAGAATTTTAAATTTTGCACTGCTTAACTTTTTATATTGCCTGCATGTTTCCATGAAGATGTTACTGCTACACACAGTACGGCATTAAACATATCCAAATTCATATTTCATCCATTAGAGGTGTTTTCCTCCTCAAAAATGTCTCTTTAATACATGCATTCATACTGTGAGCCTCTACACGGATCTGACCTGCAAGTTGGCCAGGCGGCTTCATCTGCTTGTCTCCATGGAGATGGATAAGTTTAATGCCAAACTGTGGAACATTCTAGGCAAAGCAATAACATTTCCACAGAGATGAACAAGTTGGTGGTGTACACTTACTCAGATACTCAGAGGATGTTTAATCTATTTAAAGAACTACTTTTCCATAATATTTTAATTAATTGATGGACTGTACATTTAATGAGTTTGTTGAAAAATCCTTTAATAGTTAACAATTGTCTTATTTTGGCTAATCTATTCCCTGTATGTTCCTTAACTTTGTAACATTTGAGGGATATTGCTGCAGTGAGACTAATATTGTGGGGTCCTTTCTAACTTCAGGTCTATATTCGTATTGAATGTGTACATATAAAATGTCGGTAACAGTGTCTTAATAGTGGGCCAATGGAGTGCCCCTGCGTCCTGCTTAACACTATACAACGTGACTAAAATCATTGTCTTTTACTCGACTTGGTATAAGTTGAGCTGAACTTTTCTACTCAAGATAACGGTTAATATGTGAACTTAATGTTACGTATGATTCTTGTGGGATTGGCATTTTATAAGGTATTAAACTCCACTGTTCAAACATGTAGTCCAAACTCTACAAAAGCAGTGTTTTGTCTGCTAACTTTTGCTTTTCCTGTCAGAAATAACCTAATGCAAATTGAGGTGTATATAATTACATTAAGCATAGGGGGTTAACCATCCTTTCTGGTAATTTTTGTTGCTTTTTCTTGTATTTTTTTTTCTTAAGCCAATCCAAACACTACAAAGTTGCCTTTAAGAGTGGACTGACAAAGAGGACATTTGTGGAGAGCAAGGGTTTGTTTAAGTAATTGGTGTAATTATGGAGGCAAAGACCAGAATTTGCTATAGTTAAAATGGAGTAAAAAATAAAAATAAAAAAGCACATTTAAACTATATATACCAGAGAATATTTGTTAATTTTAATGCTTTTATGTATTTTTGTGTTTCTTTTTATATTGATTTTTGGTTTAATTGTTTTGGGTGCTTTGGGTGAATGCATATGCAATCAGTTGTAGTTTGATTCAACATTTTGTCTTAATTAAATGCAAAAAACTCTTTCAGCCTTCAACATACTGGAAACACTAATGACAAGAAATCTGATTATTAATTGTTATGCCTTGGCTCTTAAAGTTGCACATCATTTATGAATGAAACATGTAACTAGCAATACTGTTTTTAATAAAAGAGAAAATGATTTTTCAAAGAGTATGTTGATTTTTCTTATGTGTGGCCAGTAGATGTCACTGTCAAGCCTGGGTGGACATTGAGCCAAAGGGTAATATTTAAAGGATGTTAAAACTTTAGTATTTGGTGACAGTTTCCAGTCCAAAAATCGGGATTTCCACAAATTCCACCATAGGCCTACGGGTAAGTGGAAATCTGGATGGTTTTCCACCGCGTTTGGAACAATCAGACTAATTAAAACTTTGACATGCATTTAACTCTAAAATGCACTCGGAAGTTTGGAAAAACGTGCTGGTCCATTTGGCATATCTTAAAAGTTTGAAATTAATTATATGAAAACAGACTGCCAGACGTTTCAGTGGCTAAGACAAAGTATAATTTTTTTCTCAGTCTGTTAAAACTGTTGTCAAAACACGTATTAATGTTGCTAATAAATGTGTGAATTTAATCAATGCATTGACGATTCAGTTAAAGGAAAACTATTTAATTGTTGGATGCATTTGTGGAGCTACACGTGTTTGGTCAATGCGTAGTTCAAGGCCCCAGCACAAGTCAGTGGTGATGCTATGCTAATTGTGCTAACTATCGACTAACTATTTTTGTTTTTTGAAAAATAAGGAAACCCCCCAAAATTGGCATATTCTCACATTCATAATTAGCTTCTTCTTTGAATCAGATCAATAACTAAAATTAAAGTTATGAATTCAAGCTAATTTTATTTCTTTACCATTTATGTCAGTTCATATGGAGACATGCAGAGGTACTGGTTGCCAGATTATAAAAAGAAGCTCATTGGGGAGCTGCAAAGACAACAAAACAGCGCTCAATTCTGCGACACATTACTGCAAACGGAAGGTAAGAGAATGTGCAGCTAGACAGGTTGTCCACTAAATAAAAAGGGTGTGGTTCACGCCTCAATTTTCAGTTTTTGGGGAGTTGTGTCCTTGGGCAAAACACTAACTCACCTTGCCTCAGATGCTCAACTGAAATTGTGACTTGTTCTGTCATGTAAAACACTATGAATGTCCTAAACTCCAAGACAAGAGTGTTCTAGCTTTAACTAAACCAAGACTAAAGTAGGACTACGTAATTGCTATTTAAGTTTAAACAGGGACTAACCCAAAGAAGGACAAAATGTGGACAAAGTGACTGATACTTCAACTTAATTTTTAAAATACTTTTGTCCCACGGTGGAGTGTAAAATAAAACATGCTCTCTTTTAGTTATTATGCTGTACATAGTGGGCTATTTTTCCCTCTATTGTTTCCGCAGGTATTTCCATCCCCACCCACAGCAGTGTCCTGGCTGCTCTGAGCCTGCACCTGTCCCAGAGACTCTTGGCCTCTCCAACTCCGCCTGCTGGTCAGAAGCGCACGCTGCAGCTCCACACTCTGAAGCCGCATATTCTGATAAAACTGATCGGTTTGTTGTACTCCGGAGAGCTTGAGGTTAGCGGTGTCCCGGAGCAGAGGGATGTACTAGCAGCTGCTCATTTGTTTGGACTTCCAGAGCTCGTTGAGAGAGAAAAGGTTGATGTCAGAAATGATCAGAATGGTTGCAAAGACTGTAAGAGGGTTGAGAAAAGAGATGCACAGATTCAAGTTACACCAAGAAGCTTTTGTGTATCCATTGGCACGCAGACAATTACAGCAAACCCTAATTCACCAATGGAAAATTCTGAGCATCAAGAGACTGCTTCCTCATCCTATACTCCTGAAAGTTGTGGTAATGGTGAAAATGTTAATATGAACACATCAGATAGCTCAACTTCAACAGCTGACACAGAATATTCAAAGACATACAGTGAAGAAGAGTCAATTTTAGAAAGATCAACAAGTGCAACAGTCAGTTTGTCTTGTCCAAGTGAAAAAATGACGTTGCATCTTTCACCAAGTGAGGATTCAATTTGCTCAACGCTTCAGGAAGGAGAGAACCAGCCAACCCAACCCGAGACCAGTGCGGGGTGCGTCATTGGCAGCCCAGTACTGGTGGAGGAAGAGGAGGAAGAGACGGAGGACAGGCAAAGAAAAGTGCCAGAGGAGAAGACTAACCAGGAAACCAGGAAGGAGGGGGCTGGTGTAGTTAAAAAAAGGCAAGTTTGTAAAAAAGTGGCCACCAAATGTCTGAAGAAGATGCAGGAGGTGATGGAGGGTACACAGATTTCAATCAAGGTTAGAGCATTTTCTTTCTTAGTAAAGTCCCTTCTTTAAATTTATATTAATACACCCTCTTTTATAGAAAGAATTTGGCAGGAAGTATCCAATAACTGCAGATGTTTTTAATCTCGCTTTTGTTTTTTTACTCTGAGCAGGTGAAGTTGAGGAGGAGAAGGACCAAGGAGGAGATGTGGGAGGTGGTGAACCTGCAAGATACTGATACTTTTTCATTTTCTACCTCTCTTAGAACGGTAAAATTAGCTCTTATATACATTTATATACATTATTTTCATGTTAACATCTGTCAACCTTGTATTTGTTATTCTTTAGGATAATTATAAAAGGCCACAGGGAGAAGTTACAGCTGTCCAACCCTGTCCATCCACTGATCAACCCACTGAACCCACCAGCAACTCTCCTAAACCAGGACCTCACACCCGCCTTGTGTCCGGCGAGCATGCGAGCGCCCAAAGTGGTGACCCTGCGCCACTGCAGCCATCCCGTTCTGTAGAGGAGACGGACGAGCAGATTGAGAAGCTGCTGGAGGACATCATGATCGGCCTGAACATACTGCCGAATGTTAACAAAAGAAATGATAAGTCCAGGGACCTAGATCTGAACTGCGAAGGACCCTCCCAGGTCCAGAAGGATAAAGCTTCGTACTACGCTTGTTATGAAGACTGTGAGGATCAGAATGGCAACTGCACAACACAAACAGGTATATTATGGATACAGTCTACATTTTCCATTTTTAGTATTTATATATCACTAAAATAGATTTGCTATAAAAAAATCTTTCAAAACTTTTGGTGCATGTAACTTTTATGGTAACATAACTGGAACTTTCATTGTCCTACCTGCTCGCCAGTTATGACATTAAATGTACCTTGCAGTTGGTAAATTTACTGTCAATTACAATTTTTACATTTTTATAGCTCAAAAATAGTTTTCAATTATTCTGTAAACTGGATATTGTCTCCAAAGACCTGACCTATAACCTGGCCTAATGATGCCACCTTCTCAAGTTGACAAATGTTATATGTTGAATGCTATACTGTGGAACATTCCATGCAGGCAGATGACTGATCCTCCACCAGAAAAGCTACACAGTATTATTGATAGTACAGTAGTATTATTATATTTCATTATTTTTCTTGCGTTGCCGCTTTAGGTGAATCTGGTTCCACTGTCCAACCTTCTTCAAAACCGTGTGGCACCAACACTGAACTGAGCCTGAACACTTCTTGCGCTCCTGTTGAAAGAAGAGACAAACCCCAAAACTCACCATATACAATAACGTCTCCCTGCCTGCTTGGAGCTAACACAGAATCTAATCCCCCAGGAGACCCAAACGTCATGGAGTTTCTACCCGTTTCCACAGAAAATGAGGACAGTTTGTTTTCTGTGGCTGATCTTCAGTTTCTCCCATGCCTGTCTCCTTTAGATTCTAACAATAAGTCAACCAATGAGAATAAAACCCCAGCTCAGTCGTCTCTGCCTGGACGAACCTGGCTTATGGACAGCCCTAGATCACTGCAGTTTCCGTTGGCAGCTGTTGCTAGTACAAGTATTGGCTGTAAGGAAAAGGGAAGCAATGATGCGCCGGATGCCCTACTTGCGAACAAACAAAAAGTGTCCAAAAAATTGGATAACAATGTAACACCTGCAAAAAGAAGGTGCCCAAATCTTGATATAAATACGTATTGCAAGGATTTGAAAGTGAAGACAGATGCTTATATTAACTTGAGTCACTGTTTGGTGAGTTTGTCAAGCAATAATGTGCTAGCAAATGAGAGAAAGAGTCCCGCCACAACATCACCAAGCAATGGAAGCGAACCCCAGACTCAGATAACAAGACATTTAAGATCAGAGACCAAAACTAGTGGAGATACTTTGAGAAAAACACCAATCAGGACAAGAAGAAAATCGCTGCGTAGTCATAGCACTCCAGAAATGTCTTCCCCCAGTCCCAAAATTAGTAAGAATGAAAGAAAATGTGGAAGACCAAGAAAAAGGGCTGGAAAATGGGAGAAGAGTGAGCAACAAATTCAAAACTCAAGTTTGAACAGGAAAGATGAAGAAGGAAGCCAAGCAAAAAGGCCTAGACTGCAAGATGACTTTGAAGAAGGTCCCTCGAAACAGGTGGATGCAAAAACAGACGACAATAGCACAGTTACAGCAGAGAAAAGACCTCGTATGGTGAGCCTGAAGGAGTTTCAAGAACTTATCAGGCGCAAACACTTGAAAACACAACGTATAAAAGACAAAACTGAGAAAGAACAAAGTGAAATTTTGAAAAATTGTGGGAGAAGAAAAAACACAACGTATAAAAGACAAAACTGAAATGTTGAAAAATTATGGGAGAAGAGGGGATGCAGTTATGGCAGACTCATTTCGGGAAACAGATCTTGCTAATATCCATTCATCTGTGATAGAAGAGAGTGAAGAACAGCCCCTCAGCAGACTGTGTTCAAACCAGTCAAATGATCAAAAGACTCCCTCTCCAGACAACAGCACAAGCTCCATCAGTGAGTTGAATAATTTATCCGACATTAGTGACCGGTCTGAGATCTGCATCAGTGTCGTCCCTGAAGAGGTGACCAAGATCTCTGAAGAAATGGAAGAGGGTCAAAGGACAACACCACAGCTGTTCGATGATGGTGAGTTTAAAGTTAAGCTTCATTTGGGCTGGGCGTTGTATACCATCCTCTAGCTTTACAAAACAAGTGTGTTTGCCTAAAATAGTTATAGGTTTACATAAAAATTAACTAGCGAATGTTAAGATTATTTATCAAGTAATGGAACTGACAGAGCAACTACCCACCTAATCTCAATAATTAATGATTTTAGAATAATTAAGTATAACTGGGACAAACTTATGCCTCTTTCTAGATAAAAAACAAAGATTATATTCATGTTTATGTTCTGAAACTAATGCATGCAGTTTTTACTGAAAACGGATCAAATAAAAGTAAATCATATAAAAATGTTAAATTAACAGTGTCAATAATAAAATAAATCATGGTATGATGTCTTGGTCTTGGAAAAAAAAATCTCTGCAGTTTGTCTTCTTGAACTTTTCCTGCAGGTTTCACAGAAAGTGCAAGTGAAAATGAACTCATCATTGACAATTCATTCGAACACACTGCAACACACTTTGAAAAAGATACCCCAGCAAACAAAAGTTCAAACTTATCTGAATCCAAAAACAATGATGTAGAGAACTCAAAAGAAGCAGAGCTGAGAACCAGGAGCTCGGGCAGCCTCCAGGACGACGAGGAAGATGTGGACATTCTGCTTCATTCTCCAGATCAAACTTCAGTAACAGAGAGTCAAAACTCTGTGGAAGTCTCCCATGATGAAGAGGAGGACGAGGATAGTAATGATGTTGACGTGACTGGAAGTGAGACAGATGCATAAAGGCTTGCTTTGTATGTGTGAAAGTTTTAATGTTCACATTACAGATTTTTTGTTCTAGTAAAACACCCATTGAAAGGTTAACAATCAGAGACTTGCCATGCTGCTAAATCAAACTATGTTTATATTCTAGATATTTCTATTTTGTTTTCAAACTGACCTCACTAACTCCTTTTATATTCAAATGATATGCTCATGGTTATTACTTTTACCATTTGAGCATTTTGTTTATCTGTTTTATTGTACGATTGTAGCATGAGGATTTTTTTTTACTTTTATACTTTTAAGTTAATTATTACAAAAAATATATTTGATGCATCTGTATCTAAATAAATATGCTAAATATAAATTATGTTATATTAAGTTGTTTTTGTTGTTAAGTTTTGTTATTTGTTGTGAAAATCAAGATTTAATCTAGATGATTTTAACAGAAGTACCACTAGAGGGCGCGCTGACTTACGGGCACTTTGAATGTAACTTTATTGACACCGGAAGTAGTGAGTGACGCTCCACACGTGCGGTTTGTTCAGGATTTGAAGGTTAAATCCGAGGCAGCGGGCAGGTTCAGGTGGTCTGTCCGCACAGTGAGGGCTAAAGCCGGGTGAGAGTGACCGGGGACGGTGTGTGAGCGGCGGACAGACGCAGACATGGATCCAATGAAAGCGCAGCAGCTCGCGGCGGAGCTGGAGGTGGAGATGATGGCTGACATGTACAACCGGTAAACCCAAACACTAGCTTATACTCACCAATTTAGAGACATCATTTTACATTTTGATTATTATAGTATCCCAGACGGAACATTTAGGAGAATGAGACCGACCTACTTTCCAAGACACATTGATTTTTTGGGTTGTGTAACATCTGCGAAACACCCACGTGAACCATATTATAGCCACACCATAGACTTTATATAGAAATATATCTTTATACACTCTATGAAGCACACTCCTTTTTGAAAAAGAATGTACCTTTGCGTTCATTGTCGTAATTGGTACAATTAAACATCTAATTTAACGCTTGATATTGTCTCATATACAGATATAGCGACCTATAGTAGCCTAAATCTGCAGAGGGTCAATATGCCAAACATATCTGTATCTAATATCTCCCAGAGAGGCTGCAGACCTCTACCATGCACCTCACTCTCCACTGACAGCCCTCACAATTTTCCATTAGTTTATGTTATAAACGGCTTAACTGCACTTTTTTTTTCAAATTGTTGCTTTGGATCATCTGTCTATTAAAGATCATTAAAGGTTATAAAGCTAATTTCAAGTGAAGCTCTAATGAAACTAGACATTCGTCTATTGTTGATTGTTGTCTTTGAAGTACTTCAAGTACTTATGATTTGCTTTCTTCCATTTTAAGCCAAGTCTATTCCCACAACTTGTAGCTATTGAAGAAGTGGTCTGAGTAATACTCAAAGGATTTGACCTTAACCCCAAATCTGTCTTTTTCTTATTTCCTCTTTCTGATTAAAATGATTCCCAGGTTGAACTGAATCTGTTTATAAACCCTTTAGGTACATACACATGGTTTGGCTTTTTGCAATGCTGAGGCTCTGTAGTTTCAAATCTGACCTGGATTATTTTTTTATGACCATTAGGATGGGTAGAAAATTTGGGTTTGAAAATTCCCACATCAAAGCTGAGGCATGTATCAGGAAAAAAATGTACGTCGGTAGGGAAAAAAATAGACCAGTCAATATAAAAGTACTATTCAGCTTTTGTGAATTTCATTTATTTTTTTCTTGTGGGTTTGGAGTACAAACTGGTCTTTCTTCTATTTTATTTCTTCATAGTTTTTTATCAGATGTTGGATAAAAAGAATTTCAAAGGGCCCTCAGACTACACTATAAAACATTATTTTATCTCTGTTCTTTTGAACTTTATCTTTATTGTTGTTCCTGTCTGATGTACAATTTATGCTTTACCATTTCAGAATGACAAACGCGTGCCATCGGAAGTGTGTTCCTCCACATTACAAAGAGGCAGAGCTCACCAAAGGAGAGTCTGTGTGTTTGGACCGATGTGTGGCCAAATACTTGGACCTTCACGAGAGACTGGGGCGCAAACTGACCGAACTGTCCGTGCAGGATGAGGAGATGATGAGGAAAGGGGCCGTTGGGAGCGGCTAAAAGGAAAAGAATTTGAAACAGCAAAATATCTAATGTGACTGGTGGGGTGTCACGGGATTTTCAGTCAAAATGGTGTTAAGTTTTATTGGTGGAAACTGAAATAAAAGAAACAGGAAGTACTCTCTCAAGTGGGACTGAGCAGAAGCATGAAATGAAAGAGTTACCTGTTTGTCTACAAATAACAAAAGTTGGACTGAATATCCTTCTAACTGTTGACTGTATGTAGTTGCCAATTGAAAGACACATTTTTATATTCCACCATCACAGCTGATAGTTTTGGCAGGTCAAAGAATCAACTAGATCCTCAGTTTTGTTTCTTGTCTCGAAACAATATTTTAGGTTTTCTTTCTTGTGAAACACGTTTGGAGATGTTCTTTAAGACTCTTACAATAGGATGGTTAACATCTTGATTAAGCTGTTGTGCAGATAATGCTTATTTACAGTGAACTGATGGATGAAACTGGATGCACTGAAGTCTATAAGTCTTTATAAAAGCACTATGCATTTAGTCTGTGACAAGAACTTGGTCTTTCTCTGGTGTTTCTGATATAAATTATGTGAAATTTTGTGCTCTGTCTGTGGACCATGTATTGATTTGTTTTCCGTTTTATTTGTAAGGTTTTTTATCTTCATGTTCGAAGTCACGTAATGTTTAAATGGCCATTGTCTCAAATAAAACAATTATGAATCACTTTGACTCGAATGCATTTTGGTTGATCAGTGCATCCCACGTTTTTTACTTGATTTAAAGCAACAGTAATCCAATTCAACAGTCATAATGGAAGCTTTTCCTCTTACTGTGCGCCTGCCCCTTTAAGAAAAACAATGAGGAAGCGACGACTGCACTAACTTTCGTTTCCTTCATGAAAGTTTTATTTATAAGCCAATGATTTACACATGAAAAGAGAACTGGCAGCTGTGCACTGCGACAGCCACAGTCCACATGAGCTTTTCCAGATAAAGAACTTTAAATTAAAACGTAAAGAGGCTGGGACACTGCAAACATGGTAAGTGATCACAATATAAAAGTAAACAGGTACGACCAAGCAGCTGTATTGTAGGTGATGTTTTAAAATGAATAGATTTGTTAAAAGCTGTGTAGATTAGTACTAAATAAATGCAAACCTGTAGACATCTCTTGGTCTATTACATAATGTTAAGAGAAGTACATCCATTTACACATTTACATCCTCTTACTTGTGAATTTGTACAAAACATTTAAAAAGAGGAACAGGATATAATCATCACCATCTAACACCCATGACTAATACTGACATCCAACCTATAAGCAAATAATGTGATGTTTGATTGTAAATATTCTGTCATTAATGGACAAACATATTTTTCAGAAGTGAGCAAATATAAATCACGAAGCCTTTGATTTACAATTGAATTTATAAAAGTACTTCAGGGTTTTCTTTTGGTGCAGTAATAGTTCAGTTGTTTCTGTATTATTTAAGACCAGTTCATATGCAATGTGTTATGCAATTGTTCTTGAAATGGCTTAAATTGTTTTGTGTTTATTGACTACTTATTAAAAAAAATAGAATTAAAATAATCTACTTTACAAATGAAACAAAGCAAAAACACAAGGATTAAAAACACTACAGTGGTCATTTACATTATATTACAGCCTGGTTGTTGCCCAGTTTAGGTCAGACCCTCCCAGGGCTTTTCTGTTCTCTGATGAAGTGAGGTCATCTGTCCAAAGTGGTGCAAGGCTGAAAAAAAAAATCCCATCTTTAACATCAAATAGAAGCCATTTCAATGAGATGGTTCTTAGATTCGTTATGCAGCTACAATACTAAAATAATTTATGTGTGCACAATGATTTTAAAACTATGCTCTATAAGTTTGAAGCCACTGTGCTGCTTGATTTGGTCACTAGATGGAAGCAACTGATGGGGAAGAGTTGGTCAGAGAGGCTGATGAACCTGCAGCCCCCCCCAATGGTGTAGTCAATGAAGTGCTGGACGTGGGACAGGAGGACGATATGCAAGAACAGGTATGATGACTGCAAATCTCTGTAAAATATAATTGTGCGAAGAAACACCCCAGTTTTGTAGATATTTATTATTTTGAGACCATGACCAAACTAAGTTAATTTGACACACAAAGCCAGACAAAAGGCACTTCACACACGTAGAGTTAATATAAATTATTTTAGCTTTTTACGGTTGTTAGAATAATTGTTAGAATAACCAAATAATACTGATATCCCCAGGCTGTGCAAACCTTATCTCCATAGTCTGTGATGTGTAAAATGTAAGTTGAGGTTTTCTTTTGTGAGATGGAGGAGTTTCTGGGCCCACAGCCTGAGTACAACGAGGAGGAGGAGGAGAGGAAGTACTACAGAAGGAAGAGGCTGGGAGTGATCAAGAACGTGATCTCAGCCAGCGTCGCAGCCATGATCGTATATGGAGTTTACATGGGTGGGTCTCCAGTCAGCAGCATGACGTGAGAAAAACACGCACAATATACCAAACACAACGTGAATATTGTGCTTTATACATTTTGAAACAGCTGAATAAAAAAGTAATCACTATATTTACTAGTTTTTACTTAAGAAAGAGTAATCCAAGACAAACATAGTAAAACAAGGGTGTCAAAGCCATTTTAATACTGATGAATAGCAATTTAATTATACACTTTATGGGGGAAAAGGTTATTATTTTAAAGTCAAAAGTTAGATATATGAATTGTACTCTAATTTTCTTGTTATATGGATACAAGTCTTGCTTTTAATATATATCTGTTAGATTCAAAAGCATCTTTACCTGGTTTAAGATGTACAATGAAAACAAGAATAATATAATACAGCCAGTAAATGGACTTGTACATTATGTTATGTCACCTCACAGGATTTTCAGAAATGTTAGTTTCCTAGTTTAGTTTAGTTTAGTTCTTACAATGCTGTATGATTACTTTTAAAGATTAAAGATCCCCATAAGCATAAAGGCACCTTCAGATTATTGAGAAAAATGTGTGTAACTTCTCTAGTGCTTTTGTCTGTAAATATTTGAAGGATCTGTCTGCACAGAGCTTAACATTACATTTTTCTATTTAGCACATATTCAGTTAGAGGTCTTTTTATTGCTCCACTTTTAAAGATCTTAAAAGTCAGATGAGTTAAATGCTGTACTGTGGAACATTCCAGACAAAGCAGGAACATCTCCATATAAGACCACTTGTTTAAATGGACCCAGCTCGTGTTAAAGGAATAATTTTGCTTTTGATAAACATTTTTAATGTCTGTTTCATTACCGTTAAATAACAGGACGACATTTGGGTCATGGTTTGTTTCTGTGTTATTCAACATTGGCTGAATCAGCAGGTTGAGAGTCCATTACTCACGTCTAACTGTGCTGGATGCTTTGTACAGGGCTGTTACAGATGCAGCTGATCCTCCATTATGACATGACGTATCGTGAGGTAAAGTACAGCAACCTCGGGCTTCATGATATTGACCAAAAGATGATGATGGGAATCAACGTCACCCCCATCATCGGCCTGCTCTACACCCCTCTGCTCATCAGGTACAAAACTAAATACCATTTCAATTTAAAGGTGCATTATGTGCCTGTATGTGTGTAAGGGTCCATCACCTGCTTGACTCGATGGAGATGTTACTGCTTTGCCTTGAATATTCCATGGTGTGATAGTAAATGTAGCTCTTTCTAAGGAACGAAGCAGAATAAACCACCAGGCAAAGTTACAGGTCAGTTCTATGGAGAGGCAATGCTTAGGCAAGTTGTATTTATGAGGATTCATTTTATAATTGAACAACTACAGTGTTCTTTATCAATACAAAAAGTTAATAAACCTCAAACCTGAATATTTAAGAAAGCAGCACAATTATTATGCAACTAAATGAAAAATGAAACATTTCCCTTCTCGCTTGTTTATTTTCATCCTGATCATTTGACAATCAGCTGCTGTGGTTGCAGCAGCACCACAGCTTCCCAGACACTTGTGAGAGGTGCTCTGTTTTCCTTTAATATACATTTATGTTCAAGTTCTCAACATGTTTCTTTTGATACTATTGACTATTTGCAACAAAACGTTTAGTTCCGTGATCACGCCCCAATATCTTTTTAATTTCAAGAGTGCTGCATCCCTACAATTTTTGCCTTTTCAGAGTCAGTTAAATCTCTTTCTTGGCCCATTTTGCACGAGGAAGCCGCATAATAATTGTGCACACCTTGAATATATATCTTTTATTAATTTATTTTATTGGAATGCCCCTGGAGATGAGCTGTCTCGTTTTCAAGGGGGTCCATAGGGTGTTGATCTACTTAGGCCACACCCTCCCTCAGACAAATGTAAAACTATATGCTTCACTTTATATGGAGTGGCCCCTACAGCTTCAAAATAACCACATGCAGTTGGTTGCAGGCCGAATACTTTTTTACATTTACTCCAGTTCTTTTTGTGGGTAGCTTTATAATAACATGTTACTTCTATCAACATGGTTTTACTTTTAATATTTTTTTTAGGTATTCTTAAATGTAAAAATGTTGATTCTATTGCGGCACAATACTCAGTGTAATTTCTGTCGACTATTTTCCTGTCCAGGTTTTTAGGCACCAAGTGGATGATGTTTTTGGCTTCAGGGATCTACGCTCTGTTCGTGTCCACTAACTACTGGGAGCGGTACTACACACTGGTCCCATCAGCTGTAGCGATTGGAGCCGCCATCGTGCCTCTTTGGGCGTCACTGGGGCACTACATGACCAGGTGAGAGAATTTTAATAGAACGTCTGAAAACTGCTGCGTTTGACGTCAAAGCAAAGGAGGTTAACAGACCCACTTGCTCTGGAGTGCTAATAACATTTGCTGCAAATGACGTGTTAAAGCACCCTAGTTAAATTGTGTTCTTGCCTTTGCTTAGAAAATCTGAGGGAGTCTGACGTACTTAAGCTTCCTATACTTTTTAATTACATTTCACATCAAGATCCTCTTGCAGGATTGTAAACAAAAATAATATCATCCATCCATTTTCTTCCACTTATCTGGGGCCGGGTCGCGGGGGCATCAGTCTAAGCAGGGACTCCCAGACTTCCTTCACCCCGGCCACTTCCTCCAGCTCCTCCGGGGGAACCCCGAGGTGTTCCCAGGCCAGCCGGGAAACATAGTCCCTCCAGCGTGTCCTGGGTCTTCCCCGGGGCCTCCTCCCGGTGGGACATGCCCGGAACACCTCCCGAGGGAGGCGCCCAGGAGGCATCCGGACCAGATGCCCGAGCCACCTCAGCTGACTCCTCTCGACGTGAAGGAGCAGCAGCTCTACTCTGAGCTCCTCCCGCGTGACTGAGCTCCTCACCCTGTCTCTAAGGGAGCGCCCAGCCACCCTGCGGAGGAAACTCATTTCAGCCGCTTGTATCTTGTATCTTGTCCTTTCGGTCACTACCCAGAGCTCATGACCATAGGTGAGAGTAGGAACATAGACTGACCGGTAAATCGAGAGCTTTGCCTTTCGGCTCAGCTCCTTCTTCACCACAACGGTCCGATACAGCGACCGCATCACTGCCGACGCTGCACCGATCCCCTAGTCAATCTCACGTCCTCCCCTCACTCGTGAACAAGACCCCGAGATACTTGAACTCCTCCACTTGAGGCAGGGACTCTCCACCTACCCAGAGAGGGCAAGCCACCAGTTTCCGATCAAGAACCATGGCCTCAGATTTGGAAGAGCTGATCTTCATCCCAGCCGCTTTAGTTTACTGCTAGCTTAACTTTTTTCAGTATAGTGGTTATTTAATCTAAACAATGAGAGGTTTATCAATATTTGCACAAAATATTCTAGTTCATTGCTTTCTGGTCCAACACATACAGTACATTTTCAGCAAACAGAACATTTCTAATTTTATGTCTAAAAGCTTGTTACGATGGTCAAAGCACCAGTAACCAATCAATAAAATGCAAACCTAATGATAAGTAAATTGTTGTTTATGGCTTTATGTTGTAGATTTGCATTTGTCTAATTTTCTATGATCCTTAAACCATTCTTGACTTTTTTAACACATGTAGTATTTGCAGTACTATTTATATTGTTTTGCTGTTTTCCCAGGATGGCCCAGCAGTATTACGAGTATGTGAATTACAAAGAGGAGCATGTTCAGGAGCAGAAGAAGCTCCCGAAAGGCGCCTGTCACAGCTACATCATTGTTTTCCACTCTCTCTTCCACATTATCTTCAACGTGAGTGTCCCTGCGGCTGAGGCTCTGCAAATTGAGTTTATATTAAAAAGTAATATTATTATAACAGTTTTTAAGTGTCTGTTTGTGTGTGTTTTTTCTCACAGTTAAGTTTCGTCTTTGCTCAGTTTCCCATGCGCCTCATCCTGCATCAGTACCTCATTGACAACACGTCACACATTCTCTGCAACGTCAAGTCGTGTGGTGAATATACAATGAACTGTTCATAAGAGTTAATGCCCCTCTTAATTGTAACTGTAGTGATGGAATGGAAATTCACCACTTGCTTGGTTATTACTTTACCTGTAACCACAGTATGGTATAATTTGGCATCCAACCCTTTGTTGTATCTAACAAACTTAAACTCTGCTCATCCTTACAAACAGTTTGACCATTTAATTATAAACTGTTTTGGGGAAAATAAAATTTTCTTTAACTATTATAGTCAAAATAATAATAGTAAAGAAGTGAAACTAGGTCTATACCTAGTACCTATAACTAGGTTTATACCTCATTCATTCACTTTTTATGTGATAGTTTTAACTGCACTGACTTATAATCATGTTTTAGCACATTTCTGAGAAAATATTGCCTTAAAATCAGGCTAATACAAAATATTTCAATAAATTAATTATTGTCAATATTGCACCAACTGGAAACACAGATTTTACTGCTTGAAGAACATTCCAAAAAATACACATTAGATTAAATTACCTGTAAAATTAACCTGTGCCATTATAGTCCCAGCAAAAAACAAAAAACCAAAATGAAGTGATATCTAAAAAGTAATAAACATTTGTGTTTTCCTTTTTTTTTTGACCTACATAATAAATTGTGCTCTTTTTTGTGCTAGGCGCCGACATAAGTGGACTGATCCCTGGGTTTAATACGACTGTGTTATTCAGCCTGCCTGGATCCATGCTGCTGATTAAAGTTGAAAGTGTTCTCATGGCGTTTGCTTTTTTGGCGATGATCATGGTAAAAAACAATAATCACTTTGGGCTGGCTCCAGTTCTAGAGTTTGATTTTCTTGGTTTACTTATGTATACGGCTGTAGTGGACTAAAGAAATTCTTGGTTGACTAAAGACACGTCCTGGCAATTATTCAACTTATTCTTAGTCTCTTATGTATCTGACCCACACTGCAGTCAGTATAATCACACTGGAGTTCACGCAAAACAACTATGTATGCCCAAAACAATAAAAAAAGCATGGTACTAGTTCAAATACATTAACTTTGTCTATGCTCTTGTGTTTAGTTCCTGGTTTTGTGTGGTCCAGCCTATCGTCCAACAGAAGAGATCGACCTCCGCAGCATCGGGTGGGGAAACATCTTCCAGCTCCCGTTCAAGCACCACCGGGATTATCGCCTGAGACTTCTCTGTCCTTTCTTCATCTACAGTGGATTTGAAATTATCTTTGTTGTGTCCGGATTCTCACTGGTAAACTGCTTTAACAATATTCCAATCAGGCACAGCAATATGAGCACATACTTATTATTGTTGAATGGATTGTATTATGTCCATCCATGATTTTCAGAATGATGGAAAAACCAAAGCTGAGACCTATAAACACCCCAATACTAAACTAGATCAATTGACTATTATATGTCAATAACAAATTATAAAAATGCTCAGTTCCTGCCTGGTATATTACTTCCTAATGCATTTTTTATGTCTTATGTTTGGGAGAAATATAGTAATAGTAATAGTATAGTAGTAGTATAGTAATAACAAAATAACTTAGGTGATCCAATGCTGATATGTATAATGTATTAAACATTAATATACTAGTTTAATGTATTGGTTATCAGCATTTTCAAACTTATCAATATCAACCCGCCCTGTAACCCTAATCTTTTTCATTATATGGTCATAATGTTATACCTGATCTATGTAATATGTGCGTAGACAATTTTTAACTTAAGGCGTCCTTTCTCCCTCCAGTCCTATGGTGTCTGTGCATTGGGGCTGAAGCAACTGTGGCTCATCATTATCGTCTATGGACTTTCTGCATCGGTTTTCTCCTCCTTATCCTTGTGCATGCTCCGCCTGCCGCGCTGGGTGTGCCTGATAGGGGGAGCTATTGTCCACGGGGCTCTCATCATTGCTCTCCTGGCATTCTCCCCGATCCCGGGAGGGAATAAGTGTGGAACAGTTTCACCCCATAACAGCCCCGACTACCTTGCACCCATCCTGCTCATAGCAGCACTGTGGGGTCTCGGGACGGCGCTGAACAAGACTGGAGTGGGGAGTGAGTATAATATTTGTCCAAATGGTCAAATTAGCATTTTAAACATCTTGTTGGTCACTTTAGTTATTTATTTTTACATGGAATCTTAATTGTGACACCTGAACTTCTTTACATAATATCAACGTTTTCTAATATTAAATCTTCATTAAGTCTATAATAAGTCTATATTATAGCTGTGAATAGTAATATACACCTTCTTGGGTCCACCACCTTCTTGCCTCCATGAAGACTATTAATATTATTTCTTTTCCATAAACATTCCTGTGCAAGTTTAATACTATGGAACTTTCCAGACAAAGAAATTATATCTCCATGAGCAAGAAGGTGACGGATCTTTCAACAGAAAATGTTACGTAGTGTATCTTTAAAGATGGAGGATTATGCAAAATTTGAGCTTTTAGGAGGTTTTTACCATGTGATAAGATCCTCCCTGTCTGAATAGGTTTTCCATGTCATTCACGCATGTTTGAGTCATTTAGTGATCTCTCCCAGGCTCTATTCAAACCCCCTGTGGTTCGCTGTAAGATTTTGTGCAATACTCAGCCCAGCCTACGTCATCCAAGCTCCCACATGACAATTCTCCCTAAATATACAAAAGCATGATGTAAATCTGTACTCAGCAGCTTGAACAAACCTGAGGCGGCGTGCAGTAGCTTCATTACCAGGGTGCACACGGGCTGGGCTGTGATAGCACTCTGGAGGTGGAGTTACTTTGCACAGGAAGCAAGGGGAGAGGGGACTTACTATGTTACTACATACTATGTTAATACATTGGTTATGGCAAATATAGCATGTCCAAAACAATAAAAAGTAAGCTGGTGATCTAGATATGTGTGTGAACATTTAATACCCCATAGAAGTAAACTATCTTCTCTTTAAGCTAGACCCAACAGTTGTGCTTTTGTGCCAAGAGACCTAGTAAATTTTGAACAGTATTTTTTATAATCATTTGCATAGATATTAAAGTACATATACCTCTGCTTCTTATGGATATTCACTTTAAACTATGACAGCTGAATCTGAACACAAACTCTTTTTGTCTTGTAGTTCTGGTCGGGATTCTGTACGCAGAGGAGAAAGAACGTCTTGACTTTGTTTACACCATCTATCACTGGCTTCAGGCTGTGGCCATTTTTGTGGTGTACTTGTGGTCTGAAATGCCTATGAGGGTGTGTATCTTCAGCGCAACGATTTTGAAAAAACTAAAAACATTGTCTAATATTTCTCACTTTCACCACCCTTAGGCGAAACTTTCCATCCTCCTGGCCACATTATTGTTGGCCTGTTATTGTTACTGGGTGATGGAGCGGAGGCTGGTCAGACGAGTGCCCTACAGACTGCCTCGAATTCCCCGTCCAAAACACAAGGTACAAGACAGTCAAATGTGAATTGGTTTTGTGATTTAATTATAGCTCAATTCAGCTTCCAATAGCAGTTGTTGTGAAAAAGGTTATGGTATGAAATTTGGATGCAAAGGTTGAGGTTTGGAAGCTTAAAAACACAGTGGCTGCTTTTTACTGTCGTAAAATGTGAAAAGAATTTGTCCATTTTAAACAGAAAGTTATTTCTCACTTAGCTTATGCATAGCACTATGTTTAATAATATAATGTTATTATTTCTTATTTCTTTATCTTGTAATAAATTGGCAAAAATCTGAACAGGTTCCTGGAGGCAATGAAAATAAATGATCAATCTAGACGTAATATACATTGTTTATAATTTGGACCAATGTGAATACACTAAATAAGTTCTTTTTCTGTTGAGATTTGCTCACATCTTTTTTCTTTTAGTAATGATTAGTATAGTATAACTAATTTCTTTTCTCTAAATATATTTCAACCTCACCTACCATTTAAAATATTGTTTATCATTTAGTTAATTCTTAAAAAAACATAGGTCGCCTTGAAATATTTCAATTTTTCTCTCAGTGTTCCAAATAAATAATAATTTAACACTGAATAATCAGATAATGCAGCTTTAAATTGAACATTACACACACACACACACACACACACACACGCACGCACGCACGCACACACACACACACACACACACACACACACACACATACACACATATATATATGTTGTGAATCATACTAAAATGTTTTCGTTGTTTCATGCGTTGGTTACATCCCCTCAGCAGTTGGCCACTCATCTCTGTCCCATTTGTGCCCACAGGTCAAAGGTTACCGATATCTGGAAGAAGACAACTCCGATGAGTCAGACTCTGAAGACAGTGATGAAAATGATGAAGACTATGACAAAGAGGAAGAGACTGAGGACGAGGAGCATGTGCCCGGGGAGGAGGGCGACAACAGGGACCAGGGAGACCTTCATTACGAGGGTGACCATGGTGGAGGGGCGCGTGGACACGACTCACCCAAGGGTCAGAGGCAGCAAAGGCGACAGAAAGAGAACGGGGTGAGGGAGGGGGAGAGGGGAGAGGGTTAGGGCTGGTGAGTGGAAAGAGGTGGAATCGAGAAAATACGAACAGCGGAAGGGCATAGAAATCACATGATGTAAAATATTGTTCCAATTTCAGAGAGAAACAGGTTCACACAGAAACTACGTTAAAACTGGAACTAAACTGGAACTAAACCTAGAGTAGACTAGTCCAGGACCAATGAAATAAGTCTACATTAGGACTAAACTGGGCTCAAATGTGTGAATGATGCATAGTTAAGTCATACAATAAGCAAAACAGCTGTATACATTATAATTCTAAGCTCTATCCAAACCCCATCTAAAATAGTACAGACTCTGGCCATCCAATATCAGGACAATAAGCGCTTACAAAGAGTAAAGCATTTTTTACTTTTTACATGTTGAAATGCATTTTCAAGTGTTCATGTATCACTATTCTTACTTACATTCATAAAATAGGTAAAAACAGTCTCATCTCAGACAGCCTAGGTTGAATTACATATATGTTTTTGATTAGCCTGTTACTTAATGCTTTATAAAAATGTAGTACACAGTACAATACACAGTACAATATAAGTATGTTCACTGAACAGACATGTTTGAGAGATCGATCTGATCTGAAACTGTTTCAGGTTTATATTTTGTCTGCAGTTCTGAAAAAAACTGCTCAAAAGATGTGAATTTTGTTGATTGATTTTGTTGAAATTGCACTCAGTGTTTTAATTAAGTCATTGAAGGAGTTTTTGAAGTCTACAGTTGCTCGAGTGCTATCAAAATCCTTGACTGTGTACATAATCACAGGCATTTTGTTTATTTTTGTATTTTTTTTTTTATCTAACTAAGTTCTCTCATTGTCTGACTGGCAGCCGTTGTTGCTCAGACAACACTGTTCTCTTCACAAATTGGCTGGTTACCTGTTTTAAATTGTGATGTTGGTTAAAGTTGCCATGTGAAACCCTCTGGAAAGGGCACAATACCTGTATGATTCTATGAAAATAGTATGTTAAAACTATACTTTATTTATCCCCAAGGGGCAGTTTAAGCACCCTGAGCATTAAATACAATAATCCAACAGGTCATTAGGTCATCCAGTATCAGTTTGAGGGGGATAACAGCCAAAGACACTGAAAAAAACAGTGCAATATAATGAAAACCAAAATAAAATGAAAAACAATATAATATTTTTACTTTTACATTTGTTTGTGAAATTTGGTTTTGTCAAATTTCATTCCGTGCTTTCCCAGGAATCCTGTCAGCAGAAAACATAGGTATCAGGTATCAGGTTAAGGTATCACATAGATGAATGAAAGAAAAAGCAATTCATGTTGAAAATATTCAAATTTGTGTAACCTATATTTTTAATGGACTGGGGTTTGACAATGGTGTGATGTTCACCGTGATGTTTCTTCTAAAGTGCCTTGTATTACTGCTCTAATTGTCCGTTTACTGATGCTTTGTTTTGACCCCTGAAGAATTGTGTTATCAAATCACACATTTATTTCACTTATGTCTCTAAAACGTGTCAAAGCTGCATATTTTTGCACTGTGGTGATACGAGTACTGATTAAAACAGCATGTGTTTTATGATTAAACAGTGTGTCACTATCTTACCATTGTGTTTCGCTCAGAGGTAGGAGGAGGCCGTGTTGTAAACTCACCCACTTTATAAAAAGTAAGTGATGTAATCGAACTGTTACTATGGAAATTTGACTTAAGAAGAGAAATACTTAGTAGATGTGACATGCTTTACATGTAAATGCATTGTTTGTATTGTTTGTATGTGTCCCTGGGTCAAGAGTTTAAGCCAAATATGCTACAAATCATTGTTTAAGTTGCATTGTGTAACTTGTCTGGTGAATGGGTTAAAGGGTTTGTCAAATGCTTTTCTCCATGGAGATGCGATTGCGTTGTCTGAAATATATAAAATTAAACCTTTGTATCATCATGGAAACCAAACCAGACAAAGTTAATGGTCAGATCTTGGAGAGGCAACAACACTCACAGTCAGAATCCTGTTTTTTTAAGGTATTTTTGAGCTGTAAAACCAACTGTAATTGAATAATGTAAGAAAGGGCTGTTTAATGTCATATTGTGGAACATTCCAGGCAGACAAAAGACATGTCCGTAGAAAAAAGCAGGTGAAGGACCCCAACCAAAATGTTACACATATCACCTTTGAAACTATAAATAGGTTGCTTGACATCGCAACACTTAAGACAACTTAATAGTTTAAAATTGAGCTGAAAGGCAGGACAGATTTCTCTTGTAAGAATAAGAATATTACTTAACTTACTTAAATGCATGTTTTGGTCTACTGGTTTATACTGGGCCTAACTGCATAAAAAAACAGAGACCCTGTGTTCTCCATCAGCACAAACTGAATGTAATTCTTTTTTCACAATTGCAAAATGTGGCAGCAATGACAAAAGTGTGATTGTTCTTATTTAAAGAACCATTAGTTTAATATATGTTTATGGAGCCAGTCTGTGTAATGAGAAAGTACAGTTTAATTCTGTTGAATTTTCAGTAGTTTTTTTTCTTTCAAAAATGGTAAAAGCAATATAGACTTTCTCCTCTATATGAAAATGTCAGAAATGCAGCCTAAGCCTAAAACCTGTATTATGGACGAATGTCAATGAAAAGCCTGTTAATTACTCTGTTAATTACTGCTTTTAGTGGTTGATATATTATTATTTACCAGGATGTTATAGTTGCATACACTAATCCAGTCTGCAAGACCCTTTAAATAAACCTCTTATCATCATCAGGCTTTATACCATAGAAATACATGCATAAGATTAGTGGCATAAAAGTGTCTCCAGATGTGTTACCTTTGATGCTTTCTACCCTTTTGAAGTTATCAAATCTTATCTTCCTAAATATTGGCTAAATTATTATGCAGATGAACCAACATTGTCTTATCACTTTTACAAATAACTCCAAACATAACCCAACATTTTAGTCATGATTCTCAGTTTAATTCACTTCTAGAACAAAATGAGCATTGATAGAAAATGAGCCGACAGATGGAGGTAGCTGCTCTTATAGGACACCGATCTGACCCCGTATCCGCACGAGGGGGCCGTGCTCGGGTCCTTCTCAGTGGCGAATGCGTCTGATGGACTGGATCTTGGGGGTCTGGCAGTGGGACCCCCAGTTCCTCCAGTGTTGGTAGTCTCCGCTGTGCTTCTCACACTCCATGATGTACTGCTGCCCCCTGTAGCCTGGGTACTCGTAGCACACAAAGCTAAACAAGACGGACATTTTAAAAAGTAGATTTAAGAACAACGTTAAAGCTGCACTGTAACTTTTCTTGTGGGAATTTTGATGTGTGTTTGTTTGAGTAGAACTATTATTGCTTTGTCTGAAATGGTGCCAAGCTTAAATTATAGTTGTTTTTATTGCTAAAGAAAAAATATCACTTACTTGCCAAAAATGTAAATTTCAATTTTGTCAATCAACATGTTTAAAACCATGATTTTTCATGATTATTGGGCTGTATTTGAAGCCAAAATTTCCATAACTTAAAGGTCACAAAATAGGCTATATAGAAAACATACTTAACACTAACTTAACAGTGACTGGTAAAACACTTCAAATAAGTACTAGGTATATTATCTAATTATTATCTGATTATGCAATACAGTCAGATTGAAGATAGTGCATAATAAAATCAACATTTTGATTTTTGAGTGCAGACTACGGTTGAAAATTAAAAAAGTTTTGCATTGATCAAGTCACTGAATTGAAGATCCGGTTAATTTCAACTATTTATATCAGCTACCCATAAGCATTTTAAATAAACAGATGACACTTAAACCTATCTTTTGCTGTTGCTATCTATTTAAAATGAATGCTATACCACAAAAGTTTCATAGACAATTTGATTATACATTTGTAAGTGCAGATCAATTTCTGATAATGATGGATAGATAATCAATAGAAAGAAAAGTTTATAACTAGGGGTGGGTGATTTTCAGACATTTTAACATGTTGTCTGTGCCTTGTGGTGTTGAATGGACCCCTATAATTAACCATGAATGTATAGATAACACTTATTTTAACATGTTGTCTGTGCCTTGTGCTGTTTTAGTGTAGCACAAAGCATGAATGGACCCCTACAATTAGCCATGAATGTATAGGTAACACTTTATGCTCTTGTTCAGGAGTTTATAATAGATGATTGTCTCTTTTTGGGCCAAAATAATGAGTAAAATGTGGAGATGCTGGATGTTAGTACTTACGCTCCACACTGCACGTGCATGGACCCAACCTCAGGCCTGAACCAGCCCATGGCCTGCAGGGAGGGGTAGTCATCGCACAGCTCGGTACAGCGCCCCATAAAGTTCTCCCTCTCATAGATCGTCATACGGCTGCTATGGTGAGACTGTGGGCGAGAAAGAAAAAGGAGGTGGGATTGTGTCAAATATTTGTGCCGAATATGTCAGACAGATGCACTGAATGATTTGTCCCCGGCTATTTTTACTCTTTCTGACACTCAAAATATGGAGAACTTGTTTTGGAAGACATTTTGTGCCCTTTCCCAGATTTTTTGACACCCACAGAACCAGAGATGAAGAGAAAAGCTAATTGAGGATCCCAGCCTTTGTGCAAAATACAAAATCTTAATATAGACTCATCAAATTGTATGTATACTCTATGTACATGTGAACTATTATAAAGTAGAATAAAGTGTCTGATTAGGAATTGTACACCAGACTAAGTATTAAGAGCATTAAAAAAAAAAACACTACTACTAACAATGAAATAATTATTCACTCTACTCTCAATTGTGCATCTTCATTTATAACAAAGTACAATTACTAACTATGTATAATTTTCTCTGGCAAATGTAACTCACTCACTTTAGCCCTTCTGTACTCACAGCGCAGTAGATGGGGCGGAAAGACTTGAACCACTCAGTGTGGTAGGACAGGTTGCCGGTGTAGGACTCCCAGTTGGGGTACTCTCCACGCTCCAGGATAAACTGCTGTCCCTCAAAGTGATGGTGCTCATAACCAACCCAACTGAAAGATACAGAATATGACACAATCTCTAGTCAATATATGAACCAGAGGACAGGAGACAGGTGAGAGCAAGTGTCTAGTCTACAGCACACTGACCACACGCAATATTATACAAATAGTCTCTTCTGGACAAAACCTTTTGGCTGCGATCAGTAACCAGAACCAGGACCAGGCAATTTGGATGGTCATTTCACATGATTATTTGCCAATTTACAAAATACTTGTGATATGCTGAAATCTTTAGAAGCAAAAATAGCCTTTGGATTGGCCAACTAACTGCAGTGGAGAAGGAAGAGC
>KN493520.1:0-12817 GCA_000787155.1 Scartelaos histophorus | reverse complement strand
TTTAGCCTATGTCTCTAGTTTGTAACTTTTTCCCTAACTTTATCCATCCGTTTGAAAAGCACATTCGAGACATTTAAATCTTAAAAGCTGCCTGCCTGACAGTATTAACCGGTTTTCACTCAGGTCTAAGTCACTCTCGCCTTTTCCACGGTAAAATAGAAAACGGGAGCTGGAGGAGCGTAACCCCATCAGTGCGCACTGCCCGTGGGATGGAGCGGCCTATTCGAAGTGGCTTTTTTAAATCGTGGGAGCCTGGGCACTACTTTCTCTGGTCTCATTTACGTCTCGGAGCCAGTCAGCTTGTCCACAGAGACGTGCAGGCGTACAGGCCGATGACTCACGCTCCACTCTCCACTCGGATGGAGCGGATGTTGTCGAAGCCGCACTCGTGGATGTTGCAGCACTCGGAGGTGAACTCCATGCACTTGCCCTGGAAGTGCTCCTGCTCAAAGACCGTCACCTACGGGGGCAAGACAGAGGGCAAAGGTAAACCAAGAGACCGAGTGCCCTATACACTGATGTTGTAGAAAACGTATAGGCAATTTACCCTGAAGAAAGGAGCCATCCCCATGCCATAAGAGTACATGGAAGAGTGGTTATAGAAGTTTTTATGAAATCTGTTCATCTGTAGATGAAAAAAAAAAGGTTTTAATATAGCGTAAGATTAGGTTAGGCCTTTGTAGTCTTCTGATTTTTTTCTTTTTGACATGACCAACTGTAATCTACTGTTAAATCCACACCAAAAGGCCATTTACTATTTTCCTCACCGCTGTGATGTTCACGGATCTCCTCACGCACCAAAATCCCGTTAGTGTAAACTTTTGTGTGAACCTGGCCCTTTGGTTTTATACTCACGTCCACGCGGCTGGCACGTGCCTGCGCGCGCGTGCTTGCGCAACCCTTTTATGCAAACGGTGATCGCCCCCTCGACCCCTCCAAAGAGTCTGACTGTGTCAAACTCATACATTTGTCAAGGTAGTTTATGTTCTCAAAATGTGAAAATGTGACAGTCGAACACACCAGTGGTGCGCATGAACCACACAGCTCCTCACTGCCTTTAATACCACAGTGACTATTAGACTGGACTGACAGATTTCATTTGAAGTCATCAGTTATACACCACACAAACACATTCAGACGGGTTCGGTTTATTAGCTCAATTCTATTCAATTTTTAAACTTGTTTGGAGCTTTACGCAGCTTTACGCAGACCTTTGGTTACGTGCGCGTGAACTTGAACACCTCTAATATGCGCGTGCGCGTGGGGAAACCGTGTAGGCGCGCTCCCGTGGCCCTCTGGGGCCCTAAACCCCACTCAGCCTGTTTTTTTCAACGTCTTTGTTGCAGCTGAGTGTGGCTTGTCGACTCAGCACTTAACGCAGAGGTGCGCTGAATGCCTCCTGTTGTTGCGCGGTTCTATGGGTCAGCAGTGCCATCGTACAGCGCAACAAAAGCCCGGCCTATAGGCACAGATTTGTTAAAGCAAATGATGGACCTGCTTCAATTGGTAGAGGGCATTTTTTAGTCGTGCTGTTAATTTGTTTTCATTTTTGTTCCGGCTGTATCCATGAATGTTTCTGGCCCTAAAAAGTCTTGTTAGAATACTGCCCCAAACAATTCACTTTTGTATTTTGAGTCTAATTATGCATGATCACATTTACATCATTTACAATCGAGTCAATTGTAGAGGCCTAAATTATTCAGAAACGGGACCCTCCAAAAGTTTGTAAATCATTTTATAAAAGGAGCATGTGGTCTGGTCCCAGAATATTCTTCAACACAAATGGGAGGGTTGAGGAAGTGGGCAGGTGCACTTCATTTGTTCTTTTGACAATTATTATTATTATTATCATTTCTTATGAGCCACTTGGTGTGTAGAGGTCATGAGCTAAACAAAACTATACGGTCGTGTTGTTGACTATATCTTCTGTCAGTGTCTCATCTCTGTGGCAACCCCTGTGCCTTGTCTCTATAGAGTTTTGCTCTAACGCACCTTTTCTGGGGCACAATGGACCTTGGTTCCCATGACAACATCAACTTTGCGTCATCAGGTGGCCCTCATCCCTGACATTTCATTATATGAGTAAGACCTGAACATATAGGATATGAGTGTTATATATCAGCCGCCCTACACACAATATACTGCGAGGGAATTGGAAAAATCTCTGCATATGCAAGTCTAAACCCCAACCCCATTCTCTCTGCAACAATAGAAAAATAGAAATACGTGGCCTCATGTGACTGACTTCATACTATGGGTCACTAGCCCAATTCTCTTCTTTACATTTATACTTGAACTGGACAGCATTTGAACAGTTTTAAGTGAATTGCCAAAAGAATTTCACTGTGTCACACTAACGTATGAAATACATGTTTGTCTATGTGTAGTTCTGTATTTCCCTCTGCTACTTGCAGTATTCATAGTAAAATTATTTAGCAGAATAAATAGTAACAAATAATGTTTTGCTTTGTGTATAGTTAATATTGCATGTAAAGTAATCTTTTATTTTAACTGACTTGACCTGAAAATAGTCGGCTCTTTTGACAGCTTCATGTGTGAGATACTCAACACTCTTTTCTTAACTAAGTGTTATTAAATAATAATGAGCAGTACTCTCATTGTCTTATAATTAAATAAATATTGCACTTTGCTGAAGAAATTCTGACTCTTTTGACATGATCATTCCATTAAAAGTCATTGCAACATTTTCAGTTTGTTTTGATTGGTGAACAAAATAAACTTTGTTCTGCCAAAATGTTTTGTTGTTATTGAACCATTTCTGTGTTTTGTTGTGTACAAAGAAGAATCCAGTGAAAGTAAAATATACCTGTGGAAGTTAGGGTCCAGTAATAGAGACATAGGTGGGTTAAATATTTTTAATTCTACATTATTGTCTCTATAAATGTGCCCCATGCTTCACTCATGCATGGCTCAACTTGTTAACACCAGCGACTCTCCTCCAGACTTTGATCTTGTTCAAGAATACTTGAACCAGCGTATTATCTTTGTTAGGAGTGTGTTTCATAATTAGTTTTTCTTTAACACTTAGAGAGATTGTCTCTCACCTGTGTTATGAGTATGACGCAAACACAGGGCTATTTAAACCTCCTTGTATGGAGGAAGCTCATGCAGACCTGAACATGCAATGAGTATCCATGGTCCTGTACTTGACCCTATTTCCATAAGTACATGGGCAATAGGACATACCTATGATGAATAATAAATATCTATTCATTATTGATAGAAATGATTAGGTTCACAAACACTATTACACACAGCTGTGCCATTTAAAGATGGACAGGAGTGTTAATGCACAGTGCAGCAGAAGTCTATCCAGGCAATTCAATTTCTGGTGTTTTTCTTAAAAAAAAAGAAAAGCTGTAACATCTTCATGCAGATGTAAGACACGCACAAGAACAAAAGTTACCCACCTAACACTGATCAATCTCTGAGTTAAGATCATATTGATTTTGTCTGCTGTTGAGAGCATGTTTTCGTGCAACATGATACGATTTATTAAGAGAACAAATTAAACATAAACACATAGACAAGCCAGCTGCCTCCTCCCACTGATTCGATCTGTTTGGACTGAATGAGATTTCTCTGTGAGCGGAGCTGCGTAATCTAGCACTGGTCAGACGTCAGTGCACAGACATTGAACCACTCATCAAAGAGAAACTTTTATGACCCAGTGCTGTAACTTCAGCTAGAACGTGTTTGTTTTTCAGAGGTTTTAGCCCCAGTTTAATCCTCACAGGGCACAGAGAATGTCTAGCTTGTAGAAAATGCAAAGATATGACTTTTCCAGTTGTGTAATTGAGGATAGGGACATTTAAAGGTGCAGTATGCATTTTTTTCTGGTGGATGATTATTGCTCAGACATAAAAATGCACAATCCTGGATGCACATTATTACATTATTATTAACCATATTTTTTGCCCAATTTTCCCACAAAGTACAATTTGAGTAATTTACAGATACAAATATGTGATACCTTAGCATTTTTGTAGAGAGATAAAAATGATTTCTCCAAAAATAAAAGTATAAAAGTAAAACTGGGCGTATTTATTGCAATGGTTCCAGCATAAAATTACCATATGCACAAACTGAGAGGCCCCTAACCCAACATTTTTCCTGAATGGATGAGTCAGAGGTTTTAAAGTTAAGTACTTTACTGATAGATATGACTGCCCTGGTGAATATTGATGGGAGCTCCGGGTTATGCTGTTTTTTCACATGTTTTATTAATAACATTTCTTAGGGGGTTTGCGCTTCTGCACACTCATACTGGTGCCTTTGAGGTTTACGCACTACAAAGTATTAAAATATCACTGAATAACACAAAGGAAATGTTGCTATATCTGAATATCGTCTGAAAAAGCAGCAGCGCGTAAAAGAGCAGATCAAATCCTGCTTGACCTGTGGTGTTACTCCTTGAAACATCATTGCTCAACCTCCGGGCTGAGGTTAAAGCTGCAGAAAACTTGTAGCAATTAAGATTAAAGGAGCACAGTAGGCCTAGGAAGTTTTATTTTTTCTTTGCTGAATGAGTAAATAAAGGCATTCGAGCCCAATGTTAACAACTCCTGATTCTTAAACACATCCTCAAATACATTCTCATAAATAAATAAATAAATAGGGATAAATTATATTGCAAAAACAAGCAAACAAACAAACAAACAAACAAAAAAGTTATTTGGTATAAGGAAACTGCTGAAGATCCTTGCCACACATTGGTAGAACCACTGACATAAGCTATATTTTTCCCGCTGTGAGAATTGGCAGTGAGTTGGCACTTCCAAAAAGTCATACTTGTTTATACGGAATGTGTTAATTATTATATCTTTATATTTGAAACTGTGGGTAGCTTGTTGACTGAAAATGTGTTTGTTTATCGTCATTTTGTATTCCTTCCTGCCTGTCATTCTCACATCGCTCTCTCCCCGGCCTCTCTCGGTGCCGTTCCGAGAGCAGGGAGGCGCCTCTGCATAAAAATGAACCAATTTTTTCCGTATTTTTTGCCCCCAACTGCGTCAGAGCAAAACAGCCTCCAGTCCTCTCAAGAGAGCGCTTAAAATTTCTCATTGACATTTCACAGATGTTCACTTCTACGTAAGAACTAGAGGATTCTAATTATAATGCAAAGTAATCGGGATTTATACACGGTTGTTGAGCTCGACACCACCGGCGTGTTTAAAACTTGGATGTCGTTTGATGTAATGTTTTCATCTTGTTTTGACATAACTCCTTTGTGGGTATTTTGCAGAGGAAAGGTGCAGTTCATGGTCATCCTTCTTGTAGCTAGGGCCCGCTGTAATATTGCACCCACCCACGTAAGAAAAATCTGACAGTTTGAATTTAATATGTGCCTCCTTGATGCAGAGAGAGGCTGTTATTGTCCAAGCATTTCACCCGGAGGACAGACTGTCAGGTTATTGCCTCGCACAACTTATTGCTTCACTGCTTATAACTCGTCCCATAGCTTCATTTTCACTGGACGGGAGAGCTGAGGGGACAATGAGCCCATATTATGTTATAGTGGTACATAAAAGCAGGATTTGAGGATTTTAAATACTGATGCACGGTATGTAGAGGACATGTATTCCAGGGTTGTGCTGGGATTGTGCATTCCTAGATTCTTCTCATAGATGCATATCCCACATTGTACATAGATAAGCTTTATTCTTCCATGGAAAAAAATCTGCATTTGATCCGTCCTTCAATGCTGCAGGGGCAGACTGTCAGGAGCAGAGGGCAAGTCCAGATCTTTAACTAGGACACAGGTACCTGAAGGAGCTGGAGGATTTTTGTGGATATTTAGGTGCCCAGAGGAAAGCTTTGTAGGTACAGAGGGAAATATGCACAACTCTTGCACGGAAAGACGCCAAGGCACATAAATGGTGAATGGAGCAGATTCTCAGAAGAGTGCAAAGTTCAATAAATTAAGTTTGTAATGAAAATAAATTAAAGTAAGTAGTAATTTTAGAGCAAAACAAAAAGCAGTGGTTTAATTAATATCACTTTTATACCATTATTGCTACTTTTCACTACTTCAGAAAAGACACAGACAAAGCATTTTACATTTTTGTTTCAGTTTGATCTCTTGGCCTGCATGGAAACAACAAAACGGTTTATTCTGTACTGAAACATAAACATTTAATTTAATCAACTTGCTGCCATAGAGTGTAGTGTAACTGCACAGGTAATTTTCCCAAAATGATTTTTCCCCACATACAAATCACCCCTTGTACATACATCAAACTCCCCAGTCTTGCACTTAACAAGATTTTAACAAGATTTTTAAACAAAATCTAATTCCAAGATGACACAATAAATATTTTTTTTTTCAGTGAGGTTTAGTTTAGTGAAATACTAAATAAGATATCCAAAAATCCCCTCTGTATATTTTTATGATATGATATGACAAAAAAATTAAACAAGATTTTTTTTTTTTTTACCTGGGTCCATTTGTTTTTGAGATTCATATGTCCCAAGAAATATAAACTTTGGTTATTTTTACACATAAAATGCCTTATTCTTTATATGAGAACTTTACTTTCTGAAAAACTCTTTTACAAAAGCTATATTACAATCACATTGTTAACACTGAAATATAACTACACTTGAGATGCTTGTTGTTATCGTTGCATTTAATTTTGTTTGTAACCCATTAAACTTTTTATTTAATTTTCATTCTATTTCCATTGTCATTGTTGTGTTTTGTGTGTTTGTAATCTCATTATGACATAAATAATTCACATTTTGTGTTCATTGTGTTTAAAACAAGCCTACCTTTGACCAAAAAGTTGTCTCAACAAACATATTCACATTTTCGGGACTTTTCAGCATTCAAAAGGATAATTGTTCATTGCAGCAGTCGTCATTTACAAATGTTACCCTTCTCCTTGCACTAGCCCCTTTAGCCTCTTACTACGATTACGCCCATTCCCCTGTGTTTGATGATGGGGGTATTTCTTTTCTGTGGAGGCTTGTGAGCTCAGCGAGTTTGTTTCTGTGTGGCTAATCCCCTGTCCGGGCACGCGGGGGTATAAAAGGGGGACGGGGGGCCCAGGCGAGCTCACTCCATTCACACCGGCCCTGTCGACTCCTGTACGCACACACTGCCACAGGTAAGACTGTCACAAACAGCATCACCAATACAAAACAACTGGGTCAAACACACAGGAACAATATCTAGCTTAGAAACATCTAGTTTTACATCAATAGAGTAAAAATATATTATCTATATATTTATATTTAGGTGTGTCAATTAGCTTATTATTCTTTTAAAAATTTAAGTAGCCTATATTTTAAAACTGCAAATTTTTGGTTTAGTCACTTCTGTTCCGCATTATTCTTATATAAGGGCTAACCAGTGTTTGTGATGATGTTGCAAACTCGAATTGTAAACTTGCTTTGTTCTTTTTTATAGTCAGAATGTCTGGAGGAGATAAGTCCAAGTCTCAGACCGATGGGAAAACCGGTCAAAACAAGATGTCCGACTTTGGCATGATGTCCTATAAGGTACAACCACATTTAACTTTGTGTGTTTAGAAATTCAACTTAAAATAATGCATGATTGGACAATGGAGCGATACTGGAACACAAACTTGTTTTAGGTACCAATCAACATAATAATATAGCTCTGCACTATGCACAGCTATGGAGGCTGACCAACTAATAACTAGAAACATAATGATGGCACAAACTTCACCCCAAATGAAGATCTTGCAGAAAGAAAGAAAGAACGTATGATATGACAGCTTTACTGTTATCCTCAAAATGTTCTTATTACCTTCAATGATGATTAAAAAAAAGGCCACTGTAATGTAAAGTGGGCCTAAACACAAAAATGGGGGCGTAAACCTGCTTCAGAACAGTGTGTAATCCAGGTCATTTAGGATTTGTGGCTTAGACTATGGCTGTGAGTGTATTTGATTAGTGCCACTTTAATGTCTCAGTTTGTAATTATGTTATATATAATAGTATAATATATTATAATAACATTTGCTGCTTTTAATATAATGAGAGACATGATATAATGCTAAAAATACAACAAAACTATGCTTTAGCCCTTTAGTCCAAATATAGTTGTCATTTCCTGGTTTTGAAGGTCACCCAGCACAGCCTGACACTGACCACTTACACTGGCACACAAAAGGACCGGATAGTAACACATGTGTCTTACAGAGAGGCACTTCACCTTCATGACGAGGGTCTGTTATGACAACGTGTTACTTCAGCTGAGTCTGAGGAGGCAGTGGACATCTGTGTTCTTCTACCGTTAAAAAACTGTCAGAACACATTCACCTTATTTTACAATCAAACAGTTCTTTGACTAACGCATATGATCTATAGCTTATGGTCAGACAAAAATAACATTATGATGACTGATAAGTGAGTAAAACACATTATTTATATGCCGTATTCAGTGTTGATGTTACTGGAGTAGAGCTGGGCAATAGAATCTTCCATTAAGAAGACGGTATCATATCATTAACGATGAAATGACTCAACCTCGACCTTGATTAAAACTAGATTAATGGCGCAGGCCTAGATTGCAGTATGAAATATGAGCTCACGTAAGGGTTTGTAAAAGGCCAGATGGTGACAGCTAAATATGGCGGCCAGAGCATCTCCAAAACAGCAGTTATAGAAATAAAGTTGCACAATATCACTTCTCTGATACTATGTTATGTTACTATGTTATGTTACTATGTTATGTTATTGCTATTGTTATTACTTTGTCTTAAATGTTTCACAGTATGACATTAAACCTTTTTTTATCTGCACGGACACAAGCAGGTAACACAAAATTAAGTCTGATCTGTGCATATAGGTTGCTCCACTCACAAATGAACATTTTATGGTACTTTTTCCAACAATAAAAAAACCTGCAATTGAATAAATGCAGCATAAATACGTTTAAGATCGAACTGTGGAACATTCCAGGCAAACCAAACAAAACCTTATTTTTAAATTTTGTGTGCAAGTGAATGGATTTGACTTTGCTAGACACTTTAAAATAGCATTTGCACTATTCCCACAAGATTGGACAAAGTGCAGCTCCGTTTAGCTTGAGTAGTTCTGTCACTTCCTTTAATATTTATCTGTCACAAGGAGCTAACAACATGAAACTAATTGGCTGTTTACAGTAACTTTTGAATAATGTGTTTTCTCGTTGTTTTTGTGCTGCTGTAGATGTGCGTCTACGACCAGGAGAATTTCCAAGGGCGTTGTTTCGAGATCATGAACGAGTGCATGAATGTGTGCGACTTTGGGATGGACAGGGTGCGCTCTCTGAAGGTTTTCTGTGGTCCGTAAGTAGAGCTGCCTCCGACAAACTTCTACACCACCCGAGTTTGTTTTATATTTACCACAAATCTCCAATCCCATTCTGTGAAATTTGAGTCTTTGCTTGTGCTGAACTGCAGCTTCAAAACATCTCCACAAACAACAAAGCTGCAAAAGATGTGATTTCAGCTAATTGTTTATTCAAGAAGTGGCAAACAAACAACAAGAGTAATTGCTGATAAGAGTTTTTGTGAAAGAAAGTGTAATTTGAAAAGAAGTTCTGCCACTTGAGTGATAATATCCATAGTGTGGGTAGTTTTGTACTGACAAGGAGAATGAAAAGTATTCCTAAGGGAGGCAACAAAACACTGCTATCTGTAGACACACTATCCATCAAAGTAATGATTTTGTTTGAGATAGAAGTAATATAAGTGATTTTTTAGTAGAGTTTGCATTCTAACAGGGATTTTTAACCACTGAGCAGAGATGAGACGAGAGATTTTTTTTATTTATAATCTACTTCGGATTTCCTAGGATGATTTACTGTGTTTTATGAAAATGTAATGAAATAACGATGAAGACTAAATATGAGTATCACGACTTACAAGTAGAGTTAGGGGTTGTATGCATTTTCTGCTGTTATTATCAACCCGGCCTCCTTCCATTGGGCCCTGAATGAAATCAGAGGTTTAGTACAGATCCTTATGAGTAAAAAGGAACGGGGATTGTTGCACGATATAAGTGAATCAAATCAACATAGTAATTTGAGGAAGTGCTTACTTGTTTATCCATAAGCATATTTATATTTTTTCATACTCGTGCAGTCATATATGGGACCATTGCTAATGCTCGCGCTCTGGGTTGTTGTTTTCAGTTTCGTGGGCTTTGAGCAGATGAACTTCTGTGGAGACATGTACATTCTGGAGAAGGGAGAGTACCCACGCTGGGACTCTTGGAGCAACTGTCAGAGGAACGAGTACCTGCTGTCCTTCAGGCCTGTCCGCATGGTAATCACACATATTTCACACTAGAAGTAGAAAATATATATATAAAAAACAATAATATAATAATACTAATGATGGGCATCGATTAATTTATTAAAATCTAGATTAATCTCACTGAAAATTTTAATTAATCTAGATTAATCTTGATTAACACTGATGGGTCGGCAGCTAGTGGCCATCCACTGAGGAAGAAGATTATTTAGCTTGTGTGATAGAGCTGCTCTGACAGGCTCGCCTCAGTTACACTCAAACACAGTAGTTTGTGTTTAGGTGGTACTTGAGACTGGTAGATCTCCCACAGTAAACTAACTCCACATTGCATAAAGTGAAAACAACCTCAGACTTGTCGATGTCTTCGTTGGGAAGCTTTTTAAAAATGAATTTTCCCTGAAGCAAACCCGGGGCTTCGTAGCTGCACCATGTTGGCGTGTGGCGTTCGTTTTGGTATTTCACAGTAGCTACAGGTTCAAAAACACTTGCCCCCTACAGTACAATTTGGCGAGGTACATCCACGCTAAAGGTGAAATTCATCATAGTTCACTTAATATAAACCCATCTCCCTGCACAACTTTGAGAATAGTTTAACGGCGATATTTTTTATGTTGTCCGATAAGAGTCCCACATTATCGCGGCACGTGAACGCAGATAACGGCACAACACTAAATATAACAGAATAAATAATATAACAAAGAGGTGTAAACTTCTAGTGTAAACTTCAAAACATAAGTCTTAAGAAATATTTCAGCTCTTTTGTGGTTCATTTTAATGTCCAGTCACGTTCTGTGTGATATTTAAACCTCAACTAAGTGATTAACAGGGACATTTTAACACATTCCTAAGGTATTGTTAAAACATTGTCTGAATATTATTATCTAGATAAAAATAGCATCTCTCCACTCCCCTCTCAGGACCCAGAGAAGCACAAGATCTGCCTGTACGAGGTGGGCGAGTACAAGGGCCGCAAGATGGAGATCATGGACGACGACGTGCCCAGTCTGTTCTCCTATGGCTTCACTGACCGCGTGGGCAGTGTGATGGTCAGCTGTGGGACGTAAGGGCTAAACTCTCATATTTCTTTAACCTTTGTAATGTGTGTAAAATATGTATATTTAAATGAACTCATTCATTTATTTTACTTGATACTCCAAGTATCATTCTTTAAATAGAAGAAAAGAAGATTCTGATAACAAAAAGACATGTGGGAAAAAGGCAACTAAACCTAGTGACCTAGACCAAAAGCCTATCTGAATATAGAGAAATTACTTTTTTTTTCTTCTTAAATCTAGTATAAAACCTGGACTATGTTGGTTCAAATAAAATACTAAAGTGGCTTAACTTAAAGCAACACCTCATCATTTCCTGGAGGTGGAATGTCACCTACTTGATTCCATGAAAAAAAGAAAGTTAAAACCAAACTTTTCTATGGAGAAAGATGCGTTTCTTACCATATTGTGTAATTTTATATTGAAAAACTACTTTTCCAGGGGAAACAAGCAGTTTTTCTCCAGTGCAATAAAACAAATATAGTCTGTTTAGGGCAAATGATGCAAAAAAGAATCAAACACAAAGTGAACAACTTATATACACTGGGAGTCTGTTTTTGGGCCCATTTTTTCTGCTTTAGGCTCCAGACAAACACCCAAGTAATATTCAGTACCACTTTCACCGATGGGACATAGTTCCATTTTCACCTCTGTCCTATTCATAGCTCAGACAGTTACACTCTGTATTCGTCTCATCTCTCTCATCTGTTGCCTTAACCGAGTCTATAAAGAGCTGCGTCACAGGTCCGGCTGTGTGCTTGTGTGCGTCTGTCAGACTTCAGCGGTGACGTCATCCTGGTCTGCGAGCGACATGAACACAAACTAGCTCTGATTTTCAAAGCGCAAGAGCTAGATTTGGAATAGATACTTTTATCACAGTATCTTCAGAGGTGCCATAGCCGCCAGCTCGCCGGAGGTGTGGAGAGCAGGATGCTTCTAAATGTCTCTGATTACTTTATTTGTGCTGCACAGATTCACAGCTGGAGGCGTGGAGTCCTGTGGCGCTCTGCTTGGTGGAGGCAGAAACAGATCGATATTGGGCTTTTTGTCACAAAGTGTTGATCCTATTTGAATTTAAAGCAGCTGTGTTCAGGAGGCGCAGATGCCATCTCAGTTTAAATCAATGTTTTGATCACAGTCAGATAAGTTAGTAAACTCCAGTGTGGGCAGTGATGTGAAACATACAGATATGATATGAGTAGTTTGAACCAATAGCAATAAAAAAAATCTGTTTAACACTGTCTACAGAAACACATAAGATAATAGTAAATTCATCAAGTGCACAGAGTTACAGACTAAATGACCAGAGATGTGCTAGTAGTTCAAAAGGTTTACTATTTATTATTTAGCTTTAATAAAGCATAAAGAAAGACCTAGTGATGATAATAGATGGTTTACTAAGAATTGTTCAGACTTAGTGACCACTTTTTTCCAGTCCATTGGAGATGTCAGCATTATTTGTTTTTATAATAATAA
>JACN01061756.1:0-15287 GCA_000787155.1 Scartelaos histophorus | reverse complement strand
GAAAAGTTGTGTAGTGCACCTTTTATTAATACTTATTGCTTATTTGAAATACAAAAATATACTTTGTACAGTCTGTGTTATCTCCCCATCTTGTCTTTTTAATATTTTCACTCTTTTTGCACAGATTTGCATTGACTAAGCGGAAATGTACTTACTGTGTATAAAACTGATCAAATGTGTGAATGAATAAAGCCAGTTCAGACTTGGCATTTGTACTTGTAGAGCCAGCAGCACCTCCCATGCAAAGGTCAGCCATCTTGTGTGACACGTTTGGGAGATGCCTTCACGGGACCGGCACCCGCGGGTTCCCTCGTTAAACAGCGACACCCGAACCCCTCACACTACCAAACGAGAGTTAAAAATACACAGCACCAAACACAGACACCTGACGTCATTCCCGTTACTGCTCTAAATATATGGACTCGCAAGGAAATAGTCGGCTCAATACAACGCTGAGTATCCAAATCTGTAACGCTGTAATGCTGCACAGTGTGTCATTAAACTTGTGTATGTCAAAGGAGAAATGTAAATTACAGGTCATGGAAATAAGCAGGTCATGTAAAATTACAGTTTTTAATACCAAATAGTTTAAAAAGACTCCACAAAAAGAAATAGACAAAGGTCACATAGAAGATTTTTGATTATTAGTTTGGTATTTTTCTGCAGATAGGATGCTCCTCTTGCTCTGTGTGTTGTTCTACATTTCAGGTGTTGGAGTGAGGTTAGCGAATCCAGTCTCAAACATGCAAACGGAAAACACGGGTTTAGGTTTTGTGGAGTCAGACAAAGGCCACAGAATGACTCTGAGAATGAGAATGACTGAGCCCCACCAAAGCTGCTGCTGTCAGACAATGTGGAAGTTGCATCAGCTCCGCACTGACATATGAAGTGTCTGTACTTGACCTGTGCTCTTCTAGCTAGTCAAAATGTAAAGAACTATCCAAGTTTCAAGTTTAAAATAATTATGAAAATATAATAGTCGGCAAGTCTTAGTATTATGCTTTTATTGTAGTTAAATATGATTTTTTGAGCCAGTTTCACTTCAAGAAACTATGAAATATGAACACTGGAGTATGTGAAGATTATTCCTTTGGCATATTCTTTGAAATTAAATAAAACCAATTAGAAACAACTCTGGTCTAATAGGTTAAAAGAAACCAAACTCACTGAAACTCCCTAATAAAGTGTAAATATTATACATTCAAGTTCTTCATGTTGGTATTTTTTATTCATTTTCAGCTGCTTGATCAAGAATTTCTCAAGCAAAGTAAAGTTTAATTAGTTTAAAACCTACATAGTTATTTTCTAGTTGATTTTAAGTCTATGTTTAGCTCCATGCAGGACGGCCCATCTAGGACGGCCCAGCCCTCATGCTTTCCATTAGTTCAAGTCCAGTCCAATATTTACCACTGGAGCTGAGACTCGTGACTTGAAGACATTCCTGTGTTTGGTATTCACGAGACCAGTCACTTGGACAGCTGCTTTTTCCAGCTGTCTCCCATGACAACTAAACCAACAAACCAGGTGTCAGTGGACTGCATTAAACCCTCCTTAAAAAGACGAAATCTATTACTTACTATTACTTCTATAACTATTCTGATTACAGACTGTACCTCATCGCTCTCTTCCTTTTCCAAATCCTGCTATATAATTTGCTTAAGCTTCTTTCTATGAATGGTTTATAGCCATGAGGGGAGGATGTGTCAGTATCTCAGATTACATAAGGATAGAGGAGGTGGATGCTGTTCCAGTGGCTCCTCCCACTTCCCCAGCATCCATTCATAGAGGTCAGGGTCATGTGACGTCAGCAGTGCCCTGGATCTGGGATGATGTTTAGATAGAGGAGGATCTAGTACAAAGTCCATGTTCATTTCATTATAAACAACACAGTCTGCTACTATCCACAGAACATTTATTTTAGTTATATAAAAGTTAATTAATGAATTACATTATTGACCATTGCCAGGGGCCATTTTGAGGATCTACGGACAGAGACGTCATATTACTCAGAATAGACATAATAACAGATAACAGAAGATATGGGAGCCAGATTAGATCAATGACATAAAACTTGCTTTGAGAGATATTTGGTGGTGTTTTCTGTTTTTCAGCAGTTTCTTATTGGAATTTAATATCTTATTTTTAAAGTACAGCTTTATTGGCTGGTTTATTTTAAAAGACTTTTATATGGACTACATTTTTTAATGCACAACTTCTGTCCAAAACGTTATAAACCGGAAAGTTATAAAAGTTTTTAAAAATATAAACAATATAACCATGTTATAATTGTTTTCCCTCACAGTTTATTCACCTGAAGTAGCATTTTGAGTGATTTGTGCATGTTTGAGCAATCTTTAATTTTTATCTAATCTAATCTTATTTTCAAAACAACATCTTGCAGATCAGTCCTCATTTTAACTTTCACTGGCAGACGCTCATTGCCCTGAACTTACTTTGTACGTTGTACTTCCAGTTTTATTTTCTTGATCTGTGATACACCTGGACCTGCTGCTCACTAACAGGACGTGCACCACAGGAGATGCTGACTTTTCTTGGTGGTGACATTTACAGCAACGTCAGCTCCCATTCAGCACCACATTTAATTATTTTAGATGAACATTGCATATAATTTAAAATGTGTAAATGATGATCCAAGAGTGTCATAGATTCTAACTGTATGGCAGAGACGAGCACAGTCGGCCTTCTTTAAATCTCCAATATATGCACCAGTGTGAGGTTTATCCTGAGACAACCTGCACCTCTCTCAATCACACACACACACACACACACACACAGTATTTGAACAGCAGTGTCCTCTGAGAAGCTAATATGAACCTGTCTGATGATCCTAACTGACAACATTACATTAAAGTGCAAAGACTATCTCAGGACAGCAGCAGAACACATGTCCACTCTCTCCTGCCAAATGAACACAGAGCAGTCGACAGCCCCGCACCCCCACACCTCTCCCCTCCCACTGCGTCTGAAATCGATCTGTTTTATCAGCACGACCCTCTTGTTCTTTTCTACACGAGTAATGCTTTTTTTCTCACCTCCAGGCTGCAAATCTGCCGACCTTTTCCTAACGTGTAAAGTGTAATGTTTCTGCTGTGTGATTTTAAGGACATGACTCCTTTCCAAGAACATTCCCATCAGGAGCGGTGATTCCAGGCCCCTGTGTAGACAGTTTCAAGTGTCTTTGTGAAAGGACAGCAGGTCTGAGGATGCACATGCTAAGACCTGTGCACTAATTAAGCAAGATCTGGGAACGAATGTTTTAATGTAATCTCTAAATGAATGGAGAGTGTAGGAATAAAAATAACAATAAATAAAAAGCAATGCAAAAAGAACTGACTAAAAATGAAAATGGAAAAATGTAACACAGCAATTGCACATTTGCCTGAAACTCCCAAGTGTCTTGCCCAAGGACACAACAACAACAAAATAACACCCTACCAGCTGATATCTTAGATGGTATGATATAAAAAAGAACATCCAAACTGTCCATCTTTTTTTCTTATTTTGATACTTTGAAGCTAATGTCATCAAAATTATCTGGGGGTGGAATGCCACCTGTAGGCACTGCTCTGTCTGTTTGCCAATGTGTGCGTTGTGTCAGAATTGCAATGGCTGAACATTCCTTTCACGCACATTCATGTAGAACATCCCCCAACGTGAAGTCACTGCACAGTGTCAACAGAGTGAGACTTGGTCCCTGAATCACCTTACATTAAAAAATATGCTCATATTTTTACAGAAATGTGAGTATTTGTCCCACTGATGTTGCTGCGTACACTACATTATTTTATGACTTTATGACACTTCCTGACTTTCTGTTATCTCAATATTGCCACTGTAAATAGGCCTCAGTGATTTCCTGTGCATGAGATAAGAGCAGGTGTAACTTGCAGTGACTCATTGAGGGTTTTTTTCCACACTAACAAAAACTGGACCCTTTCCCAATAGAACACACTGTACATGGCCAAGGCTGTGGTAACAATGAATAACCACAACCCAGATAAAACAGAGCTGTAAAAGTAGTGTAGTATTTTGACAAACATTAAACAGGTGAATATTTATAGTCAGGAGACTGGACAAACTTTCCATAGAGAACAATGACAAAACGTTCTATGAAAGCCACGAGTGAATGTTGCGACCTCATCAAACACATACCTGGATTTCCGTTTTGTTTCATTCACACATGTTTGAGTAATGTTTTACTTTTAGTTAATGCTCTGTTCCACCTTGTGATAGCATGTAATTGTAGTTTTTTAACTGCATTTTACCTTTTTTCAGTAGAGATTGTCGATTCCAAGAGTGAAATGATCCAAATGATTCTAGTCAAGGTGTGAGGGGTTTAAAAACACAGTGAAGCACTTCCTGTATTACCACGTGACATCACAATGTGCAACAGAGTAGAACAGAATGCTTTTTTATGGTGGATCCCCTATCAGGAAAGTGTTGGATAATTTAATATATGCAACAGTCTGTCAGAAGGCATGTATCAGGGACCACAGCTAACTAGTAAAGTTATCAGTAAGTTATGCCAGATGCCCTTCCTTTCTATAGCCTCATACTCTGACTGTAGTGCACAATATAAATTACAGTAAGTCTCATTAGAGCTTAACTGAATCTAAAAACCTTGATTCTTATGATCCAGCCCACCCATATAACACAAAATCTGCATATTAAGAGGCTTTTATTTTTAGATTTAACATGATGAAACCATTAGCATTAGGACATGTTTCTGGTGTAATAATCTTGACTCAGTGCCAGTTCTGTAGCATTTACGGTAAGAGGAACGGGGAGGGACATTCTGCCGAACTCCTCAGACAGATTTAGGCATGAAGAAGCATTTTAAGGGATTTAAGTCAAGTGTTGATGATGATTCTACTTTCTTTATCCTGTAAATATATCCTTTGAGTGTAGCTTAATCTGGGGGATGTTTTTGAAATCACAAGATAAGACGTTTAAAGGAAAATAGTGTTTAAGACAAAGGACTAGCTTGGTTTTCACTGAATACTAAACAGTTTCACCAGCTTCAAATTGAAGTTTCAGTTTTTGTTTGTTTCCATCTAGACTCTGTGGGTTGACAATTAGTAGTTTAAAAAACAATGTTGTCACCTTCCTAAAATAATCGTCACTTTTTGCCTTAAGTTTACTTAGGCAAAAAAAATGCCATAATTTCAGTTTTGGGGGGAGTTTTTTGTGTTTCCTGAAAAACTCAAAAACCAGAAAAAACTACTTATGTGATTATTTTAGGAAGGTGTCAATATCTGGTTCAACCACCAATAAACCTGCCAATAATTTGCTGAATGTCTCTCCTCACTCTTCACCTCATTTCACTCTGTACTGTCCAGTCTTTTTTCACATTCAAAGCTCTTTAAATTGTATTATTCACCCACTAAATGATATTAGTAGTGTGTGAGCACCATCAAATAACTCACTCACCATCTGAATACTTATGTTTGCTCATTAGGACGCAGTGTCTTGCCTAGGAGCACATCAACATTGCACTGTGGAGCTGAGGTCAAACACCTCCTCCTCAGTTAAACGGTAACGCCACCGCCTCCACCACTGTTGGCTTCAGAATTGAAACTTTATGCTTGGTTCGTTTTTCCAGTGAAATATTTAGCAATAACCCACAAAGGTCATAGACTACGCTTTTATGCTGAAAATGACATATTTGAGAAGGATTTGTCCAGACGCAGTAAATGGCTGAAGGCTAATATTTAAGTTATTGTAAGTAGATGGGGTCAGACACAGTGACCCAGACAGAGCTGAGTCCATAATGCAAATCTTTGACTGTACTTTATTAAAACTGTACAACCTCTGACCTCTCAATGTTAATGCACAATATCTACTGTCTGTGCCTATGGGGACTGTTTATGCAGCTGTGGCAGGATTAGACTAAATAATGGGAACACATTCTTATGAAACTGGACCTTGTGTTAATAGTAATATTCTTGTCTTTCGCCTGGCACATTTAAATGGTCAATCAAATACCTCAAAATTAAGTTTTGGAATAAAAACCCCAGAGTTATGTGGAGTGGGTTAATACAAACATTTTACAGAACGCCTATTATGCTGGATTATGGTGGCGACTCGACCGGTGCAAAGTAGCATGACTCAGTAAAATGAGCCCCTGTCTGCGTCAATGGGAAAGTCTTTGTGTTGTATCAGTGCGGATTAAACTCATATAAAGCCATAGTGTTGATATCATTTGCAGCGAGCCATTGCAACACACATTATTGATTCTGTATTACAAAAAAAATATTATTTAGAGCTTCAAGCCATGTTATGTATATAATCCTCAAAAACATACAGTACCTGAAGATGTTTTTTATCGATGTACATCTCCAAAGCTCAAAATGCTCTTGTGATGTCATATAGTTTTCAAATTAACAGCCTTTTACTTTTAGTTCAGAAAAAATTGGCAAATCCAGTGCTGAAATGATAAAAATTATCTAAATGATTGTAGTGAAGGTGAAAAACAAAGTGGAGCATCTAATAAAGCCTCAAATGTAATGATTTTTATATAGATCTGATATTTTTATTCAAGCTGTTTTATTTATATATTTGCTTTATGTATTTTAGTTTGCTCAAATTATAAATATGTTAAAAATCACCGCCTCCACCTTTTCAGCAGGTCTCAAACTATAATAAAAATAATGTATTGCAGTAGAAAGTACATATCTAGTGAAGTTAAAGTAAAAAGTATCCACTTAAGTACAGTATAAATGCCTTACATTTTTACTTAAAGATGCACTGTGTAACTTGTCCACTTTTTAATAAAATAAATGACACCTATATTTGAATAAATGCAAGCCAGTTTATTTTAATGCTATGGACAATTTAAACCAGAGAATTATGGTGATACCTTTAAGTACTTTTACTTTGTTATGTTTCACCTCTGATAACTGACAACTGTCTTATATAGGTTGATTTGTGCATCTCCAGTGTTAAATGTGACCTTCATCAGCAGCTGAGTCTGAAATCAGTGAAAGTGTTTTATAAAAAGACCTTAAATGAGGAGCATTAGAGACTGTGGCTTTGTGAGTCACGGCTGAGCTGTGGGTGTGGACAGTAAACAGTGGTTTGTCTTATAGTTATCTGCAGGTCAAACCAACTATTACATTTAAAATAATGACAGGAATGTAAATCTGCTGTGTCAGGTACGTACAATATAAACAAGAGCATTTCTCTGGCTTTAACTCAGTCTGCAGGATGACTTTGGTATTTTCAGAGTATTGGAAAAATGAACCCTAAAAATGACAAATCTATGACACCAGTGGATCATTTGGTTATTTGGACAGATTTTGGTTACGGGTACATTCTGACATTTTCCACAGTCATATTTAACATACACAGACTGAAAAGGTGTAGGCTGAAGCTTGAGGTTATTATGTCTACCCTTTATTTTTCATAACATCATCTTGAGATATACGATGTGTTCTGATTTTCTTTTTAATAAACATGGCCGTACCTCTGAACTCATATGAGTTATTTTGGATTTTGAACATATTCAATAATGATTTTGACAATAGATTGTTGTTTATTGTGAACATGACTTTCAAAGTGTAAAAGTCGACTAGATCGTCAAATTTCAATATTTGAAGGTTTAGAAATAATGCATTGCCTGGTTCATTATGCGTTGATAATGCGATTGCTCTTATTGCCTTTTTTTGCAAAGTAAAGATTGTCTTTGTATTAGCCTTACATGTATAGTCCCAAATCTCAATACAGTAGGTTATACAGGGCATTATCAGCATGTATTACACTCCTGAGTCCTGTGTGTATCAAAGATTAAGAAAATAAAATTGAAGTATGAAGCTAATACAGGGCAGTGGGTGCATGTCGGAGAAGAAAATGGGAGTTGTCAAAATAGCATCTTCAAAAGCAATTAAAGATTGCTAAAACATGCACAAAACAACTTTGAGTAAATTGTGAAGGGAAACAATTATAAAATGGTTAAAAGCACTGAAAAAATGAGTTTACATGATCATAGGTCTGCTTTAAAGAAGTACCTGTGGTTTGGTCTAAAAAACATAAAAAACAAACTCTTTCATTAGTGAGTTTATAAGCAATATCCACAACATTTAGCATTAACATTTTTCCTTCATGTTATTGGTAATAGCTTGTCAAAATAGCATCTTCAAAAGCAATTAAAGATTGCTAAAACATGCACAAAACAACTTTGAGTAAATTGTGAAGGGAAACAATTATAAAATGGTTAAAAGCACTGAAAAAATGAGTTTACATGATCATAGGTCTGCTTTAAAGAAGTACCTGTGGTTTGGTCTAAAAAACATAAAAAACAAACTCTTTCATTAGTGAGTTTATAAGCAATATCCACAACATTTAGCATTAACATTTTTCCTTCATGTTATTGGTAATAGCAACTAGCATGCTAATGTGCACTTCCTAGATTTCTGATTTCTAGCTAATAATTATCTAATATTTAATCTTTTGTTAATTTGAATGGCCTATTGCACTTCATTATGTGTAAGTATGTGTGAGTATGTTTTGTCTTGGTTCAGTTTAACAGCACAAATGGAGTTAGTTTTATCAGGCGTGGCTATAAAGTCGTGCACAGAAAGTCCATTCACTCATAAGATTATCAGATTTTGAATTGTAAATTGTTGCATAACCTGCTATTGTTAATATTGGAGAAAATTTTGTTATTTTTTTGCATGCAAAAAAAGCAGTGTGCATGTTTTGGATAGTCGTGGTGTCAGATGCAGTGTGACCATTATGCTAAAAGCTAAAACTGCACATTTTACAGCCAAATTCTCTTTTCTGTTTTCAAAATCTGCTTGATTCCAAATTCAAAAGTTAGTTTTTGACATTTATAAAAAAAAAAAATCTCAGAAATTTTAATTAAAATCCAATCCACTTTATTTATATACATTTCATTCATTCTTATTAAGACAATAAAACTATTAAAATTAAATAAGAGGAAAAAATATATAAATAAACATGTAAAAACCTTTAAAATATAAAAAAAAGACTCACAGTTAGTTACTAAACTGTAGTTACCAAACATAACCAACTAAATGGAGGGTTAAAATGTTAATCTTTCCTAAAAATCCTTATGCTGTTATGTATGTAAGTGGAAAGAATGCATAAACCCCATTGGCTTACAGCATTACTGTATTAGCATTTTTCAGTTTTGAGGCTTTGTTCAAATGGAGCTACAGCTTATGATCTCTGCTCCCATCCAGTTTTCTCATAAAGGTTTGTATAATCATGTCATAAAAGAAGATGAGGGATAAGACAGACACAAAACGATATAAGGTATTGTGTTTTGTTTTGTTACGAAATCAATCTGAAAATGAAAGTTTATTATTAGAAAGCTACAGAAGATTTTTTAAGATTTCCGGTGAAGTTGAGGTTAAGAAGTTGACTCAGCGCTTCTGGGTAGATCCAATTCAATAAGACACAAGAAAGCCCAAAATGTGAGTCTAATATAAATGAATGCGTCTGGAGGAACCCCCGAGGAAACAGCTTTAGATGCACCGTGCTCAATAATGATGCCAGCAGACTTCAGCTGTCGGTCGTGTTTTCTGGGCTGCACTGAGGGCAATGGGTTCTCGCAGCAGATTAGCCGAATGCTGAATGTCTCTATCCACTCTTCACCCCCATTTCCCTCTGCTTAATGTTATATTAAAACCTCTGGGCCCAAACATAAAGAAAGAAAGATATAATTATAGTCATATTTAAAGATGCACTGTGCAACGTTTCAATTGAGGGTCCATCACCTTCTATGGAAATATCATTGCTCTGCCTGGAATGTTCCACAGTATGACATTAAACAGAGTGATTTTATAGTTCAGAAATACTCTCCACTAATCTGACCTGTAACTTGGCCTGGTTTGGTTTCCATGAAGATAAAAAAGTTTAATATAATAACAGTTCCATGGAGAAAACTACCTGTATTTGACGGACCCTCCACCAGAAAAGTTACACAATGCAGCTTTGATGGAGGCGTTTTATTTAACTGTGGCCTGAGACCCAGAATACAAACTTCTCTAATACTTTAAAAAGATGTGAGTCTCTCCCTGAGTCCAGTTGGCCATGAATAAACGAATTAAATCCTGTTAATATGAGGTGAGACAAATATGATTTTACTGCAAAATGATCGATGACCAATGAGCTTTTTTTGTTTCACATGCATCACACCGAAAAAAAAAAAAAATCTGTCTGCATGGACATGTTTGGTTAATAAATGATACACCAGACTTATATAGCGCTTTTTTGGACACTCAAAGATGCTTTACAAACAATAAGGAAATAGTAAATAGTGGTTCTGGCTGAAGACATAAAGGAGGGCATGGGGATAAGGCTTTATTTAAAGAAAATACAGAGATATATCATTTTTGACTTCCCAAGCAAACATAACTGGACCATTTAAATTATAAAATTATTTATATATTGTTAGTATCATATTAATTGAGATTCCTTCCTGAACTCATTTAACTATTGTAACTATTGTTTTTTCTAAATTCAATGAAATGCTGCAAATATTAAAACAAACATGTCTGACCATGACTTGTCAAATATGAATGAAACAGGCCTGGTCATTATGTCAGTTTATGTGCTTTTTCATTGAGTGTTCACAGACAATGATCACATAATATTAAAAGATGACGCATAAGACATTAACATTGATATATATCGACAGTCAAACAAACACAGAGAGTGAATGTGCATTTCTTAAATATGATTCGGCATGACTCAACAAAAAATCTCACCTGTCGATGGGGAACAGAGAAAGTTTGTCTTTGAAACGTTCTTTTGTTGATTTAAAGTGCGGCCTTGGCATGGCACCTGTGGTCTCTCAGAGCGCTCACGGTCATCTGAACGAGAGCTCAGCCTTCAGACTGCACCTGTTACCTGAAGAACCCACACCGACACTGATAAAGACTCCTGCTCATTAAGATACAATGTGAACACAGTGCCATTTGTAAAGGTTAAAGGGAAAGACAGAACAAACTCTTGAATATGTATGCCTGCTTTCCTTGGGAACAGTAAGTGATCGTGGTGGGTGACTCTACTGCGAGAAGCTCCATCAGGGCCATGGCGGGGGTCATAGCTGGTACATCCTGTTTTGCTATTGTCTCATCTTGTCCCTGTTTTAAGGACAATGAAGAATAAATAGTCAAAGAAAGTTCTACAATAAAAAAACAAAGTACTTGAAGTTGCAGAGTCACTATGATGTTCACTGCACCTGCATGTCTTCCTCCTGATAGATTGCTTTGTCTGGAATTTTCTACAGTAGTGCATTAAACTATGTATCTTTAAAGGTCCAATATTAATCAAGAACATTAATCCATAGTACTTGAAGTTGCAGAGTCACTATGATCACTCCAATATTAATCAAGACCTTTAATCCATTATATAATCCGTTATAATATATCAAAAACATCCATAGAGTTGTGTTTGTTTTATTCACACATGTTTAAGTAACCCTTTTTTTATTAGCCTGTCTACATCTCCAATGCCCAAAATACTCTGTTCCACTATGTGATGTCAGGTAGTGGTAGTTTTCAAGCTAACAGCTCATTTTATTGTTAGTTCGATAGAGTTTGTCAATTCCAGGCCTAAAATCATTCAAATGATTCTAGTGAAGGTGTGTGGAGTTAAAAAACATAGCAGTATTCCAGGTTTGTTTTTGGTGAGTTAACGATATTATAACATAGAACATAAAATAGGGCAATATGGGCGCTTTAATATGCTGGTTTTACTCACTTACACTGACTGTGAGTGCACATGCTCCACAGATCTCACCTGTAACTTGGCCTCTTGCAGCCACCTCCATGTCAGGATGTCATATTGTCATATCTGCTGCAGACCTGTTCCATGAATTCAACCCAGAGGCACAAAATCTTCCAACTTGGCCTCTTGCAGCCACCTCCATGTCAGGATGTCATTTTGTATAATAGTTACATGTTAGTCATATCTGCTGCAGAGCTGTTCCATTAATTCAACCCAGAGGCACAAAATCTTCTTTCAGTCTTGTCTGTTTATCTCAGTGTCATAATAAAACATATTAAATCCAGGAGTCATTATAAAGATCCTTAGGTTTATGTAATATTACTTAAGTCAGTCTGCATAGGCTGGCACCACCCCAGTGCACAGCATATTAATAAGATGCTTGGATCACCTACGTACATTATTATCACAGGCTTGTATAGCAGGATTATGATTTTATTTTTCATCCTCCTGATTTGGAGAAGCCAACAGGAGCTACTTTGCATAACATCCATATTCCTATTTTGCAGCACAGGTATGATTATATTCACATTTTGCCCCTTGAACACAAATGAGGTAGATCTCTCAGTGTTTCATAGGTGAATAAAGGCTCAGTTGTTTCTGGTGCAGAGCTTTTGGGCTGGTTTAGACGCAGCCTGTTTGACCTGCTTTGGTTCAGATCAATCTGGAGCAATGGGCCTCTAACAAGTGAGTGAAAACAGGTCAGATCCACGACCATGATGGATGAACCACGTCACACGATGAGAATACACTTCCTGGAAAGACTCTTTTTTGTTTAAGTGTGATGGCAAACCAAGCAAACCAAACAAACAGAAAACTTTATGATTATGTAACTAGTATTATGACTAAATTAAATGATGTAACTTTTTGGCCACAAGCTGATCTCCATATATATATATGATTATTTTGGAATTTTCTACAGTTTGGCATTAAACATCTCACATTCATTCACTTTTACATTTTACAACTACTGCCCCATGATACCGAGAAAAACATGGATTCTTATGAGCAGGTTTCTCCACAGATCTGATCTATAACTTGGCTTAGTGGTGTTGCCTGTTTGTTTCCATGGAGATAAATAGGTTTATGCCCTACGGCTGCAAGCAAAGTAATAACATCCACATAGAGACTAGCAGCAGACACTCCACCCAAAAGTTACACATGCTTTGATCACATGATAATTATATTACAATAATGTGGCATTTGAATATATGTGTTAGATTTATTTCAACTAAACTAACACTGCTCCTGCAGGACCCCACACACCCTGGGAACAGCCTCTTGTTTCTCCTCTGGGGAGGACTTCAAACTCCCATCACAGACACAAACAGGCTGCACAACAGTTTCTACACTCGGGTGCACAGATAAAAGGTCTAAAGGGACTCCAGGCGTCACCACTTATTTATTTAATTAATGTGTTTTTAATGATATACATGACAGAGCAAAATTAGATCAGTAAAAATTAGTAAATACAAATATATTCTATCAAAGTTTTGTTGTATTTTGTACAATAACAATTAAAATGTAATCTGTAGTGCCTGAAAGCCCCTTTTCAGATCCTCCCTTTTCAGTTGGAGGATCTTGGTCATGAGTTCGTTGCTTTATTGATGCAGAGACCAGAGCTCTCAAAAAAAGAGGAAACCCAACGAGACACAGGGAGAACATACAAATTTTGTCTGGGAATTACATCTGGAGCACTGGTTGTTGGTCTACAAAGCCTGTTTGCATTGATACATTTTACTTACTTAACTGTGCTGTACCAGAGGGATTTATTGTATAGCTGCAAACCCTTGTACAAATATGTCTGTCCATATTTGCTTGAGTCAGGTTTAATACAGTGATGCAAAGTGGCCGATAACTCCAGTCATCAGTCATGATTCGTGACAGTGCCTTAATGCCACTCAACAGAACCGTTGGTTGCTCCTTCTTCTCATAATACTTGTTCTTAGGATTGGCTCACAATCATTTTGTTCGTTGAATAAGCATTGTTAGGTAAGCACTGATTCAGTCCAATGAAGGGTAAAGTTGAGCTGAGGTCAGTTGATTTTTCACACCTCACTGAGTAACCCACTACTTTTGGCGTTGGTTTGTTCACAGAGATAGTGATATGAGACAGAGACAGTGATATTAGTGCAATAAACAGACCAGCGGGTTCCAAGACTCTTGTGAACACCAACAATGACAAATTCATATTTTAAAATGACTGAAGTCCCAGTTTGTCACATTTTAAATCGATGCATGTTTGGTTTCAGTGTAATGTTCCTTTGGTTATTGCATAATATGGCATAAAACATATTTCCAAGGATGTTCAAAAATATGTTTTTATCTTTTTATTTCCATGGCGTTATGCAGGTGACACCTCCAGTAGGCCTACACCTACAGTAGGCCTGCCCTTGAATCAATGTACTCAATATTACTTCCTTTTGATGTGTTTCAAGCTGTGCATTCAAACCATGTCATTATCTTGTCTATGAGCTAGTTCCGCTAGGACATATAATGTATATATATATTTTTTTTTTTCTTCTCTGTTTGTGTATTCCCTTTCAGAGGTCAGACCTTATTCTCTGTATCCTCTTCTTAAACCAACATTACATTCATTTCCTCTTTCACTATACACTATAATCTCTCTACTATTTCCTATTTTGCGTAATCATTAAAGATGCCCTGTCTAACTTTTATGTTGCAGGATCCTGCTCGTCTCATACTGTTGTTATTGCTTTGCCTGAAATGTTCCACAGTATAATATTAACCTTATCCATTGTGCACTTATTAACATATGTATTTACATCTTTTTTTATGCATTTTTTTATTATTTTTTTTTTTAAGATCTTGAATTTTTTGACCATAGAGATGTAAATGTGACTAAGGGTGCTTGTGAAAAAGGGTGCAGTTCATTGAGAAAAAGAAAAATATCAGGCTCTCATTTAGTGCCTGATATTTACTTAGTTCATTCTATAATTTCATTTTTTTTAAACGGTGATATGTGTAGGATTCGACAAAACTGCATAATTGTTTCACAGGTGTTTTCTTTCAAAGGAGACAGAAGTTTGGGTTCGGGTTGGGTATCTCGTTGTAGATAAGTGTGGATAAGTGTCATATTAATCCTGAGGCAAAATAACAGTCTGTCGCTCACATTCAAACGTCACATAAGTTAAGTATGTAACTGCAGCAGTATGTGACCAACATCGTGAATGACATTATTTTCAGTTGTGGTAATAGTTGTGGTAGCAAATTTCTCTGTAACTTTCACCATATACAAACTTCCTCTTTTCCGCTGTCTGTTGTGGTCGTATCTTATGGCGAGTTTAGCTCCGCCCTTTCCCGACATCACGGCTCTACAATAGGAAGTGGTCAGTGCAAAGGCATGCCGAGCACAAAGGACATGACCAAATCAAAAAATGACCACGCTACCAAGAATGTGCACTATTTATAAACACTATATTTGAATAACACTGCACTACTATTATGAATTAGTCTTGGTACTAAAAAAGGTTTAGTTAGAAAATGTAACA
>KN493516.1:0-17789 GCA_000787155.1 Scartelaos histophorus | reverse complement strand
ACTTCACAGGGAGGTGGGGTTCTGTCCTGTGGAGATGGTGGCCCAATAAATGCTCAGGATGGGCCTGGAACATCTCCTTTATTCAGATTAAAAGCTTTCTTTGGAGGCTTCCTCTGGCTCCTGTCCTGGAACATCTGCTCTCCTCCTCCTCCTCCTCTTCTTTCTCTTGGTGTATTTTCACTGGCTCGGGGACACCTCTTTAAAATGGCAGACTGCTGGAGTATATGGCCCAGCGTGGATCAGCGTCCAGAGAATACAAGTGTAATGGAAACACACGGGATCAGTGACAGAGCCCGATATACTGTAAGGGTCAGGTTCAGGGTAAAGGGACTCACTGCTCTACTGTGGCTTTGAACGCTGCTCCACACAATCGTACATGTGGAAAAAGTGCTTTATTTTAAAACCCCGGTGTCAGTTTCACAGACGACACTTAAAGGCCCCATTTTACACTATTTTGTGATCTCTGTTAAAATGTTTCCTCATCACAAACAGATCTGAATCTGTTTTGGTTCATTCACACATGTTTAACACACAAACTGCATTTTCTTCTCTCAAACAGAAAACATTCCACTCTATTTTTAAATTCCAACAGATTCACTAGTATCATTTGGATTATGTCAGCCCTGGAATTGCCAAACTCTACTGAACTAAAGGTAAAAGGAGCTGGTCATCTAACTACTAAAGCTACATGACATCATGAGGTGGAACAGAGCATTTAGAGATTTAGAGATGTAAACAAACTAATAACAAAGGGTCAATCTAACCTGTGTGAATGAATACAGGTTTGTTTTTGAGGAGGGAACAACATTATAACACGGCTTAAAGTTCACAAGAGTCAATTTAAAGATGGAATTTAAATTTAAAATGCATATGACATGTTTCTCATTTCACTAAAACATATTAAATAATTACATAATGCATAATACATGATTAAATTCAAGATTTTCCTTAAAAATCTTGCCCAGTTTTTTCTATTTTTTTAAATTCTGGTCACGCTATGTAAACAAACTGTAGAGGGCTAGAAGAGAGATAAAGCTCCCACTTCTTCCCTAGAGTAAGACGTCCTTTCTCTGGAAACCATCATTTTTTTTCAGCCGTTGATCAGAACTGCTGTTGGTTGGGCTGTTCGTATTCTCTTTTACTATTATCATAACTGCAATGAGTTACAATAAAGTGGTGAGTGTGAGAGTATTGTATGCTGTGCAAATCTATTACTTTAGATTTACATTCAGATTTTTAATGAAGTAGTTTATCCTAGAAAATAAGTTCACTCCTCATCTCTGCACAGGACTTGTAAACACCACTAATGAACGACTAATACAACAAGCAGCAGCAAACAAACTTCAGGTTTTCAGATACAGGATATCACATTTGTGTCCTGAAAAATGTCTGTCAAGCTCTTGGAAATAAAGTTTGTTTCTCAATGATATTCTCAATGCTGCGTTGGTCGCTATCAAAGGTTTATCTGGCCCCACCACGTCCACAGCTGATGGATATTTTTACCTTTATTTTTTATCATAATTACGAGACTGCTGCATGTCAATAATACTATCACTGACCGTTTGAATGTTTAAAAAATCCTCCACACAACCTTTAAACGAAGGTTTAAACTGTCAGAAACGTGACTTCCTTGTGTACAAAGTTGTTTTGGATGGAGTTTCCCGTCTTGATGACATAGGCCTGGAAGATTGTAGGATTCTGTTTTCCAACTCTTTTTGTATTTTTGAACTGTACTCAACATTTTTATACACAATTCTTGTAAAACTGTGATAAATAGGTACTATCCACCAAACCAAGTCAGAATTAGAAAAACATGAAAATATGCTACTTAAATGTGACCCTTACAGCTTCTGAGAGGAGTGAACTTGTGTTTAGATAAGGCAAAACACTGCACTGCTAATTAGCAAACCCCACATGTGCACAGACTGAGCTGTCAGTCACATGAGCATTACTGGAACAGTAAGAGAAAATGCAAGTCTAACCACATTAAACTTCACTTAAATTGTGGATGAAGGAGAACCAAGTCTGTGAGCACGTTTAGTCTGGACTTTTACTGCTCTGTGTGAAGTCATTTGAAACAGTTTTTTTTTTTTTTCTGTGTCCCCTGCCCATTGATAACTGATGGAAATGAGCATGTTTAGTATAACATAGAACCATATCTCATATTTACACTGTAGTTACAGGTGTTCATCATGTGCACTGTCTCTATTAAGTAAAGAAATACAAAAAAGATCATTCAAAAATTTGTTGGGAGAGAACCATTATTTTGGTCATTTATTTCAGTATCCATCCTTCTTCAAATACGTACAAGTTTTGTGTGTTAGTATTATTTTAGTCAAGTCAACTTTAGTTAAGAGGGCCATTTAAAGTGGGGGTATTATACACAATGGACTTTCTGGAGTTTTCTACCATGTTACAAGATTGTTTCCTCATTAAAAAAAACTGTCCTGAAGATGCTTGATATGTCATCTATGCATGTTTGAGTAATTTACAGATAAAATCCTCTACAGTTAGCTTTAAGATTCTCCATAAATTTGCAAAAGCAGGATACAAAACTGCAACTTGACAAACCTGATGTGATGTGGAGAGCAAAGAGAGAGTGACTCAGATCAAGTAAAACGCCCCCACGTCATTTTCAGATTACCTTCACGTGAATGAGGCAAATTACAAGTCCAAGTATGTGCTAATGAAGAGACAACTTTATGACACGGTTAAAAGCTTAAGTGGATTAGGCTCTTTATGGTTCCTCCACTGTGTCTGCTCACAGTGACTGCCTCATGTGGTCTTCTAAAGATCTGCTGCTGTGTTCTGATGGAAGTCCAACACAGCAGCCTATTTACACACAGATATATACTGTAAATACCTCTGTATATCTCCTGGTCAGACACAGGGAGAACATGCAATTATTCATTTATTTATTTATTATGGTTTTGCTCTTATTTGATTTTATTGATTTATTGTTTTATAATTAGTATGATAAAAATCTGAGCCTTTATTTTATCATTATATTATGTTGCTGTTAGTATGTATGTGCGCAGCACTCTGGAAATGTGCTATAGAAATAAAGTGGATTGGGTGTTTATTGCCATGAGTCTGATGATACAAAACATATCACGATCTGCATGTCACGATTCAATATATCATGATACATCCTGATACTAAAACATAGAGCGATATATTATGATTTATCCATAATTACTGCACCTTCACAAGAACACAACTGTATGAAATATAATGTATAAAAATGTTTAAATCATCTGAACAATGAATTAAACTAATACATTTTTGTGAAAAATAATATTAAAATATTGTTTCAGATGCATTTTGAATCAATTTGAGAATTCTGCAATGAAGTATCACGATATATATCTGAATCCATTTTTTTCTTACACCCCTAGTTTCCTCTGGACACTCCGGTTTCCTTCATCAACCCAAAACAAGCACAACAGGTCAATTATACGATACGATATATATCATGATATCCTGGTTACAACTCAATATTTCACTATGCATCACAATACTAAAACACAGGACGATATTTGGTGATTTAACAGTAATTACGTGTAACATTATGGTCGAGTGCACCTTCATGAGATCGATTCAGATACATTTTGAATCGATGCGAGAATCACGCAATGTATCGCGATATCACTGAATCGATATTTTCTCACATTCCTAGTTTCTTTCCAACTGCTGAATTTGTCAATCACAGACACATAATACAAAGATAATAAAGTATGTTTAAGGTGCATTGTGTAACTTTTCTGGTGAAGGGTTCATCAAATACTTCGCAGGATGGCATTAAACCTTTCTATCTCCATGGAGACCAAACCAAACCGAGTTACAGGTCAGATCTATGGAGAGGCAACCGCGCTCACAGTCAGAACGCCTATTTTCTGGGTATTTTTGAGCTATAAAACCACCTGCGATTAAATAAATGTAAAGTAGAGCTGTTTAATGTCACACTGTGGAACATTTCAGACGTATCCATAGAAACAAGCAGGTGACGGACCCCCAACTATAAAGTTACATAGGGCACGTTTCAGGAATATTACAATTCTATAAGGTATATCTAACGCATAACTTATTTTTTTATTGTTTTGTAGATGCTATATTCTGAAACAATGTAAATAATTAGTGTAATGAGTTCATGCTCTAATTAAGCTCTGCGTTAACTCACTCCTCCTTCAGAGCATTAATCAGCAAGCATCTTTCTAATGAAACTCCTGCACATCACATAAGGTTTGTTAAGTTGCTGTGCACAGTTTTGTATCATGTTTTTGTATATTTATGGAGAATTGTTGTGTGGGTTGTGTGGGTGATGTACAGTAGGTTTGTGGACGGAGCCTTGTACAGGAACATACTGATAATCATAAAGGGTTAGAGGGAGAGATCAAACATGCATGGGTGGCATTTAAATCTGTTTTTGAGGAAGGAACCACATTATAAAGTGGTAAAAAGCTGCAAAAGAAAATCAGATTTAGCATATTACCCCCTCTTTAGCACAAGGGTAGGGCTCACATAGCACCGGTGAGCTCGTGCACGCTGCTCTGGTTCACGAGTGTTGTTCTGGGCACGTGTCTCTGGAGCAGCAGCTGTGAGTGAGTGAGGAGAAGCTGAAGAAAGCACGGGGAGTATGGGATAGACACAGAGGAGCTCCAGCCTGTCAGCTTCTGTTAGCCTCCTCTGTCTTCACACTGTGGTCTTTGGCCTGAGCTCACGGTAAACCACACTAAACACAGTGGGGGGTGCAGATATGTATTTTACACTCGCGCAGGGAAACAGGCTTTGTGCTCATTTGAACTTCTTGGACGGTGTACCAGTATAATATTTATTCGTCTGTTATCTAAACATGTAACCATTTATGAACTTCCTGTACCAACAGCATTAAAACAAAACAAAAAACTCTCCGCATTCCCCTTCAGAGCACTACACCATGGATAAAAAAAATAAATAAATAATAAATCTAAGATTAATTAATAAAGACCTAAATCACATCCATTCTTCCATGTATTAAAGGTGGTATAGAGGATTTACCGAGGAACAAGAGGTACATTGACTGTGCTTTTTCAAATGCTGCACATGTGTGAAACCCCCTCCCCAACAGAACTGCATGCCTCCTTCTCACGCCAGAATTGTTGGCAATTACTTTAGATTTACATTTACGTTTTGAATGAAGTAGCTTATCCTAGAAAACAAATTGGCTCCTCATCAGTTGTAAATACAACTAACGAACTACTAATACAACATCAGCAGCAAACAGATTTTTTCTTTGCATTGAAAATTATGTTTTCAGAAACATTAAAAAACGTATCCTGAAAAATATCTGTCAAGCTCTTAGAAATAAAGTACTTTTTCAAACAAGAAGCAGAAGTTTCCTGTCCAGAAGTAATTTAGCTCTGACGTGCCAGTCTGTAGACCCTGCCTTCGTGACGCCATCACTGGAAGGAATCTTAGAGAATCACATTCGTTTGGCATTGCTCCTTCTCCTCTTCTCCTTTCACTGACCTCATAAACGGACTTTCTTTTGCGGTGCACTGGTGGTGGATTCTTGTCATTGCAACAAACTTTGGGCAAACTGTGAGGAAGCTACAGCTCAAAAAAAGCCGCTAAGAACCACTGCATTGGTTTAGTAAACAGTGTCTTGCGTCTGTGGAGTGCGTAAGAGCCAAACATAAACTACGTAATCCCAGCACGCTAGAAGTGTAGGGAGTTTGACTGACGACCCAACAGCCAACGGATAACGAGGTAGCCTCTATTCTGACATGCACCTGGGAAGACTATCGCAACGCTCAAAAAAAGGAAAAAGTGTGGAATTGCAATACTAAAAAGTGTCAGAAAACCGGCATGTCTAAATAGAGGCATGTTGTAATAACGGGATGTCTAAATAGAGACATGTCGTTATGATGGTATGAATAGGCAGCGAACCCTGCACTAAGACAGTACCTCACAACCATAGGCCACCATTCCCCCAATTAAAGTTACAAAGCACCACTACTGGGCCACAGAGTAGGCCGATTCACACAAGGGGCAGGAGTCCTCATGCTGCTGCTGCTTGTGGTTCATTTCATGATGCTCTTTCCACATCTCCAGACCAGGCTCACGTGCTCCTTTGTTCCTCTTGGACAGACCACCACTACCGCCGTGCTTATGGTTCACAACAGATAGCGCAAGACCAGTATATGCCACACTTGAACCGCGCAGCTGTAGGCCTTCACGTAGCAAGCACCAGGGTCGGACAGGGAACAAATTTCAGCGCTGTTATTTTTCCCGTCCGGTCGCATGCTCGTTTTGAGACAGTCAAATTTGAAGACCAGGGTGGGGGGTTGCCGTGCACTTCAGGACATTTGCCTGGTCATCCAGATTGCCAGTTCGAGCCTGGCGAGCACCACTACAATGTACAGAGTGTGTGTGAGGTCCCTGTCCCGGTCTCAGTGGTCCCACTTTACCTGCCTTTATCCCAATGGCCCAGTGCCACCTCTGTGATTTCTGCTTCCTTGTTTCTTTCAGGTTACATGCTACTATTCCGATATACCACTATTTACTGTGACGTCGGAGTAGCGGCATAAACTTTATTTTTCAAATATCCCACTACTTCAACATTTTTATTACATTATTGGAGTAGCAACACTTTACTGTTTTTCAGACATTCCACTTTTCTGACATGAATAATGTGTGATATCATTGCTTACAAAGTGGTTGACCTGGTTATGGGGCGGGCTGCTAAACATGAGAAGAAAAGCCTGGACTACAAATACTTGTCACTATAAAGTTGGCTACTGTGTGTGTTGGTTTTGTGTGTGATTTGATAGTTGTTAAGATTAAGAAGATCGAAGAACAGCGAGAGACACACCTGGATATACAGGCAGGTATATAAAGTGTTGGAATAGCGATAATAAAAAGTTTCAGAAAGGTGGTGCATCTAAATAGAGGGATGTTGTACTGAAGGGATGTCAGAATAGATGGTGGACCCCTTTCTTTTGTTGGTCTCAGTCTCTTTACTCAGTTTTTCATGCTACTGACCTGCACTGATTGTGGCAGAGGTAAAATTAAACTCACAGTAACACGCAGCATGCAAAACTCACTGGTGCCCACCCATTTAACAGCCCAAACCAGCTCACCTGTTGGAGTTCCGGCTAAGTCAGTTATTTCTGAACAGATTCTTTTAAAAATGGGTTTTAAAAAGCCTCAGATTAAAGTCTAACGTGAGCAACAGAGCTATGCCCTCAGTTAGCATCACAACCCCAGAGAATGTTGATGTTGACATGAGCTGCAAAGGGTCCTGGTCTGGTCCCTGCATGTGTCTGCTGTGTGTATCTGCGGAATGACTTGAGCGTGTTGAGTGTGGATTCCCAGTGTTTCCTCTGGGTCCACAGGCCACAGCAGGAAGTCTCAGTTTGGATCAAAGACTCTAAATATGTCAGGATTCATAAAACAGGATGTCGAGCCATGTAAGGATGTGTCAGTGTTTATAAAGATGCTCTGACTGCACTGGAAAAAGGCGGTTTCTTTGTCTTTCTCAAACAAAAAAAGAGAACAATCACTGTAACGGAAAGTGACTCCAGCCCTTTTTTTATGAAGAATTAAGTCAAACGGAAACAACATCTATAATTTTACGACCGTTTGTTAAAGCGGAAATATTATGCATCATTTATTTTTTACAGCTTGCTAATCAAGTTCAAGTGGAGTGATTTGTGCATGTTTGACTAATTTGTCTTCTGTATTCACAACGCGCTAGCTCCAATCTACCTGTTTGCTGTGACGTCCAAACTTTCTTCTCCAGTTTCATTTTCTTAATCAGGGAAATACGTAGGATTAAGCAGTGTTGCAAACTTACAAATGAGGTGCTTTGCTGTGATGACGTTCCCGTTGGGCACCACAGTTTTTTAACTCCGAAGTCAGCTGACTATATACCATGGTGATCCATGGGCTGGATTTAGAGGACTTGATTGACCTTCGCTTCATTCATTTCTCAACACAAACATTCTCATGATGCTCCTAAGAGTCCCGAAGAGCTCCCACTGCTGTGTTTAGGCTCAAACCACCATCAGGTCAGAGCCACTGGCCAATCACAGCGCAGCATTGTGGTTTGGGTGGAAGCCAAATGTGAAGCACCCAAACGAAGCAAACTACTCCCACAGAAATCTAGAGGGAAGGACAGCGCATGTGGACAGGGAATATGTCTGCGAAGTAAAAAGGAGCAGGGATTTGAAGTCACTTTTTGGAGGAGGAACCTGTAGTGTTCCATGGAAACAGAAAGTTAAAACTAGACTCACAGCAATGCATGGAGACAGATATGCTTTATGTCATACTGATACAAGGGGGCAACCTGTCCTGACCTTCAGTTCTGGTTTAGTCCTGTTCCAGTCCTGGCTTAGTCCTGGTTTAGTCCTCCTAGTTCCCTCTCTCTAGAAACACCAAGTTATAACAGAAATAAGTGGTCCAGTGTTATTTGAAACAGAGAATAACTCAGCATTACAGTTGTTATCAGTAAAAGATCCAGTATATTTGAATTGTTTGATTTGAACAAGTTAACCTCATATTTGGGGACACAGTTAGGTCAAGTTTATGAAATTTTAACTCAAAATCTCTTTTATTGTTTAAATGTAAGAATGAAACAAAACACTTTTCCATATGTTTTTGATGAGGGAGCGATTTGTGTGGTGAAAAGGCCCAATAAACTTACACACAGTGTGTCTGTGCTGTACAGTGACAGAGCCAGAGCTGATAGTGTGCCTGTGTGTGTGTGTGTTTTTGTATAGTCTGATTTGAGAGTGTGTGTTTGTGTGCAGATGTTTACAGGACTCTGACCACATCTAAATGTTTGTGAGGGGAATGCAGACAGGACATGTCTCAGCTGCTGTCTTTATCAGGACACATCTGTGTGCAGAGGGGTTTGTATGTTACATCTGAATCGTGGCTGTTCATTACATAAATAATATCTGCAGTAGTTAAATTGTAGCCGTTCAAAATATTTATGTACTTTTTGTTTTGAGTTTTTTGACTAATTCAGTTTGACACAGATTTAGGTGGTAGGTCTAGAACTAACCTTTTTCCTCCAGTGTGTGGCTGTTACAAAATAAATAGGCCAAAGATCTTCTCATTTTAGTAGTTAAAAAAAAAAGTGAATAGCCTTTTGATTGACCCAGTTTTAGTAATCCGATATGTATAATTCAGAAATCCCTTGGTGAGCTACTTGGAAGAGGGAGGAGAGTTACTGGTAGCTCCTGAGCTACAGTTTGGAGACCCCTGGTCAAGATTAAAGCAGATATTATGCAAAACCAATTTTTTTGGGAGCTTTCTACCATGTCATAACCAGTCGTGTAGTGGAGATTTTAGTGGGGTGTGTGGTGTCTGCAAAAGAGCGACTTGGCGTTAGTCCGTGGAGGTGGTCCTTTCACCTGCGGTCACCCAACAGTCTCCGATGGCCCAACCTCTGGGCCTGTCCTGACCCTCAGTCCTGTTTCAGTTCTGTTTTAGTCCTGTTTTAGTTCTGGTTTAGTCCTCTATTAGTTCTGGCTTAGTCCTGTTTCAGTTCTGGTTTGGTCCTGTTTTAGTTCTGGATCAGTCCTGGTTAAGTCCTCCTGGCTGAGTCCTGGGATCAGTCCTGGTCCCCTCATGTCACAGATCACAGTACTGGAGTACTTTTCACCATAGCTAGTAGCTCCGGTTTGATATTTAAATTGTAGGTTATTTTATATTTGTAGAAGTTTTACAAGTTATCCTCACATGTTTACTGATCTCTCCCCCTTTTCAAACACTTCTCACAGTTAACTGTAAAATTCTGTTCAAGCTTCTGCCCACAAACTTGCATCACTCCTACATGACAATTCTCCATAAATATACAAACGCAGGATATAAAATACACTACAACTTCACAAACCTGCTGTGATGTGCACTAGTTTCATTAGTGGGATGCACACTGATAGTGATAATGCTCTGAAGGGGGAGGGGGAAAATGGAGGGGAGACTGAGAACATCAAAGGAAAATGAAACTTATAAATCATGTTAATACGTTGTTTTCAGCAAATTTGATAACATGGTGATCCATGTTATAGCCCCTCTTTAAGATGCTGACTTCTATCACATTTGTATCTTATTTCACATTATTGTATATCTGTGTGACTTACAGATTTGTCATGTAACTTCTCCAGTTTTAGTTGGTACTACCTGCTATTATTACTAATATGAGTACTTGGTGTGGAAAGTTTCTAAGTCGTACCTATATTGCTGTGTATAATATATAGAAGTATTGGGCTTTGAACCAAAAATGTGACATAATGCATATTTAATGACTGTTTCATGTAGAAATGGTATATGATCTGTTTAAATGTCTGAGTTGTAAAGATTTTTGTTATTGTGGTAAAAACTGTGTACACCTGCTGTACACAGAAAAAAAAATCACTTCTGGGGTAGTAAAATATATCAAATCAAATGTGGTTGATTTGTAAAAACGTTTGTCCACGGATCTGAAAGTTGGCAGTTTGAATTCCACTCTTGACATAAAAAAAGAAAATGATTAATTGAACCGTCAGATCCACTGACCCACTGGTTGCGAGCGCAATTCTAGCTCACACAGATGAATGGTATTGTGTTCTTTGGCAAGACACTTAGCCCTCGTCCCTAGTGTCTGTGTACACTGGTGTGTGAATGGATGAGTGGTTCCTTGTTGTATAGAGGTTTAAGAGGTTGAGTTGAAGGTGAAAAAGTACTATATAAAAATATACCATTTATTACACATCACTAACTACTAGACATATAATATTTACTTAATTATTTCATCACAGCAATGCAATTCATCATAACAATATTTTATATATTTAAAAAAGCAACAATTACTCGGTAAATTCATGCCTAATTGTCGTGGTAAGTCAATTTTACTTAATAGTGACGAGTAAGTTGTACCTGATATTACAGCAGCAAGGATTTTTTTCCAGTAAATCTTACAAGTTCTTTTTTTTCAGTGAGTCACAGCTGCTGCTTTATTGTGCTGCAGGACAAATGAGTGTGTGTTTGCTGTACAACATTATGGGACAGTTTTACAAGCACAGGTCAAAGGTCACGCTGCACGTCCACTTGAGCTAACAGCGTGGCTAATTACTCCAGACACAGACTGACTCCCAGGTCCTAACAGCACTTCTGTTTTCAGACCAAACATCAGGGCTCAGGTTAGTTTCACTTTCACTCAGGTCATGTGGTGAAGTCCTTATCTGTGCAAATATAAACATGTACAAATATAAACATGTACAAATATAAACATGTACGCATATAAATATGTACACATATAAATATTTACACATATAAACATGTGCATATATAGACATGTACACATGAAGAGAGCGTCAAAACCTGTGGGTCCAGAGCACACACTTCTTTAATACTTTACACAGATGTGAGTCTTTTCACTGGTGAATCTCTCTGAGCTCAGATGGGTGTGACTGACAGGTGGATTTGCCAATCAGGGACATGCAGGGTTTGTTCAGTTCAAAATAAATATTGTTGTTTACCAGGAAAAAAGAAAGAAAATGTATCACAGGGTTTGAAAAACATGTCGAATTTCTTTAGAGTCAATGAGTAAAGACTAAACTGTGTTCATCTGAGGTCAGAGAAATGTCATTTTGATTGTAAATGATGGTGACCAATGGGCTCCTTCATTTAACTGAGTCACTGAGGTAAATAGATCTGATTGGATGATCATGTTTGGTTGAACTTGTGGCACGGAGAATGTGGTGACCACACTGACATCACCGTGTATAAAATGTGTCAGTCTCAATTTCTCAGGTAACAAAAATAGTGCTTTTGTTGTGTGGCATTAAATGTATTTTACTGTTATTTCTATTTGAGAGTTTGTATTAGTCCAATGAGGTTCATTTGGTCATTTGTGTTATTAAGTTATTTTTTCAGACCAAGAGTTTGTTTTTGTGTCTGACAGTTTGCGCTGCTCCCTGTGGTCTTCCTCAAAGTCACGTGATGTTGCTGTGATGTGTCCGGTCCCAACCTGTTTAAATCAACTGACCGGACATGTCACAGCATCACGTGACCACTTTGAGGAAGACGTCTACTGAGCAGTCCAAACTGTCACGGATAAATACAAACTCTGACCTGTAACTTTCCCTGGCACCTGCTTGTTCCATGGGCTCTGTGCAGTATCTTTACTGTTCCTATACTGCATTAGTACTGCACTAATATGGCACTAGTACTGCACTATTACTGCTCCAGTATTGCACTAGAGGATGTCTGATGTTTCTCCTGAGATCTGCTGTGGCTTCTCCAGTTTGGGGGTCACTGCCCTGAGTTCTCAGTGACCACAGCACCACTGATGGTGCTTCAGCTTCAAACCTTCTGCACTTCTTCTTTGAGCACCAGGGATTTCTCTCATTTCTCGTGTTTCTTTTTGCTGATGTTCTCATCTCTTGGTATTGTGATGTCCACCACCACAGCTTTGCTCTGCTGTTTTTCCACCATCACAGTGCCTGATTGGCCCTCACCATCCTGTCAGGGTGTATATAAATACACTGACTGATATGGTTCTGCTGTTATGGCAGTGCACAGAACATAATCATACATACAGGATGATTATGTGTGGACGGTTTGTGGGAGACATGTGTGAGGACTGAGCAGGAGTGAGACTATGGTCAACTGAGGACACATCTGTGCACGTGAGCACATGTGGAGGAGCTGTGAGGAGCCTGGGGTCAGGGCCGGTCAGTGCTCCTCACAGTGTTCTGGACACATGAGTGCTGACCACAGCCTTCATGAGCCATGTCCTTGTTTTTATTATGGACATTGAAACCTTTGTTATGTCCAATCCTAATTTTAACTTAGACCACTGAGAGCTGTGGTCATCTCAGGACAGAATATGGACGTATTTTCTTGTGTCTTCAGTTGTTCGACTCTAACGTAAGTAAGGAGTAAAAGTTGAGCCTACTCTTCCCACTGTGAGTAAATCTGACGTGACCAAAGCTTCATGTGACAATTTTAAATTATTTGAACATTTGTATTTCTTGATCCTTCACTGATTTAGACATAATTTAGACTAATTTTTGTGTTTATCTTGAGAATACCAGATTTTGTGCATTATTTAAATTTCATTCACTCACAATTTATAAATCAGATGTTACATCCTGACACTTACATTTTTATATAGCCGTACTTGCACCACAATGGAAACTGATTGGAAGAAAGACAAAGAAGGAATAGAGGGAGGGAGCCATAAAAAAGTTATGATCACAAATGAACCAGATTTACCAGAATCTTAACTTGCAGATACGGTTCTCAAGATGATTCTCCAGAATGACCCTCACGTGACTCTCTCATTTGGGCTGAGATGCTGATTTTGAGTTCGTTTTAACCTAAAAAGACGTTATCTAACTACCTAAACTCTGGAGGGAATTCTGGAGGTTCTGAACGTTCATTTTGTGATTGTCGTACTTTTTGGCAGTTCCTTTAAACTGATACTCGTCATGATTTCCGTCTCGCTGAACTTCATTTGCTCTGTACTTCTTCTGTGACATAATCATGATGAAACCTTCACCTGCTCCACCTCCACTGATGGATTATCCTGTGAAAGACGAAATGAACCAGAGCGCAGAAGACCATAACTCATCTCCCACTCTCCTCCACTCCTCTCTAGATCTCCTCTCCTGTTCTCTCCACCTCTTTCTGCTCCACCTCTCCCTCTCCTCCATCCATCTTCTCCTTCTCTCCTCTGCATCTCTCCTCCTACTTTCCTTCTGATCTCCTTCCTTCCTACTTTCTCCTCCTTCCCTTCACTCCACCTCTCCTCCACTCCTTTTTCCTCTCCTTCTCCTCTCCTCTGCTCCACCTTTCATCTGCACCTTTCCTCCTTCACTCCTCTCCACTTTTCCTCTGCATCCCTCCACCTCCTCCTTTCCTCCTCATCACCTCCCTTCCTACTTTTTCCTCCTTCCCTGTGCTCCACCTCTCCTCCACTCCTCTCTCCATCTCCTCTCCTCCTCTTCTCTCCTCTGCTCCACCTCTCCTCCTTTTTTTCTCCTCCTCTCCCCCACTCCTCCCCTCCTCCTTCCTTTCCTCCACTCTCCTTCACTTCTCCACCATCTCTCCTCCTCATCTCCTCACTTCCCGCTTTCTCCTCCTTCCCTCTGCCCCACCTCTCCGTCTCCTCTCCTTCTCTTCTCTCTCCTCTTCTTCACCTCCTCCTTTTCTCCTCCTCTCCCCCACTCCTTCTGTCCTCCTTCCTTTTCATCACTCCTCTGCATCTTTCCTCCTCTTCTCCTGTCTCATTTCCTACCTACTTTTCATCCTTCCCTCCATTCCTCTCTCCAACTCCTCTCCTCATTTTTTCTCCTTTCTCCTTCTTCTCCTCCACTCCTCTTCACCTCTCCTACTCCCCCTTCTGCATCTCTGCTCCTCCCCTCCCTTTTCCGTCTCCTCCTCTCTTCTTCACCTCCTCTGGGAAAAGCCTCATCACCTCCCCTCCTCCTCGCGTATCCCTCCGCTTTGCGCCGCTGTCACCGCTCATAAAGCAGAGCGTCTAACTCTGTGACGCTTCGGAAAAACTTTGGAAAACTCCGTGATTGGTATTTTAATTGAAAGCAGCCGCACTTCCTCCTGGAGCTCCTGCAAAACTGGAAGAGGAGGAGGAGAGAAGGAGGAGAGGAGGAGGAGGAGGAGGAGGAGTGAAAGTGGGAAAACACACAGACGCTTTGATCTGGTCTCGTGGCAGACATTTCGTACATGTCCCTAAACAACAAGAGAAGTCAATGCTGATTTATGTCAAAAACAGAGGGAAGAGGAGGAGAAGAAGGGCATGATAGAAGGAAGGAGGAGGAGAAAGGTGGCGCAATGATGATAAAAGAGAAGGAGAAGAAGAAAAATTAAGGGAAATGATGGGGAGAAGAAGGGGGTGAAAGAAGAGGAGGAGAAAGGAGGAAGAAAAAGATTGAGCAAGAAGGATGAAAGGAAAGAAGAGATAGGATGGTGAGGAGAAAAGATGAGAAAAGAGGGAATGATGGCAGGAGGAGAAGGAAGGAGGAGCAAGGGGAGGAGGAGGAAGAAGGATGATAAAGAGAAGAAGGGGAAGAAAAGAGGAGGAGAAGGAAGGAAAAGAAAGGATGGTGAGGAAAGGTTGAGAAAGAAGGAAGCGATAGGAGGAGGAGAAGAAAGATGGAGCAAGAGAAAGAGAAGGAGAAGAAAAAATTAGAAAGAAAATAGATGGTGATTAGAAGGAGCTAAAGAGGAATGAAGGAAGAAGAGAAGAGGGGATGTGAGAAGGTCGGGAGGAAGGAGGAGAAAAAGAGGAGAAGAAAAGGTGGAAAGAGGAAAAAGGGGAAGAAGCAAATGAGAAAGTGTAAAGACGGGGAGGGAGGAATTATGAAGAAAAGGAAGGAGGGAAAGAAGAGGAGGAAAAATGATGAAGTGTAGGTGAAGAGGAGAAAGGAAAAAGGAAAGTAGGATGTGAAGGGAGGATGAGGAGAAATGGGGGGAGGGCTGGAAGATAAAAGATAAAGGAGGAGGTGAAAGAAGAGAGAAGAAGAGGAGAAAGGAGAAAGTGGAAGGAGGAGAAAGTGAGGAAAGATGAGAAAAAAGGGAATAGAAAGCAGGAGGAAGAGGAAAAAGGAGGAAAAGGAGAAGAGTGGGAGAAAGGCAGAAGCAGGAAATGAACTGCGAGAGTCAAATGTTTTGTCTGGAACGTTTGGAAGTCCAGCTCCCCTCACTTAATCACACCGAAAATCACACATTTAGATAAAACAAGAATTTCTCCTCCTCTGAACCTCTCCTCTGCCCTTTTTTTGCTTTTCTCCAGCTCTCCTCCTCTTCTCATCCTCTTCTCTTCTCCTCTCTCCATAGCTCTTTTTTTCTCTTCTCGTCCTCTTGATCTCTCTAAATCACACATTTGTAGATAAACCAAACATTTAAAATACGAGGATGTTTTTGTCTGTTTGAGCGGCTCCATCTCTCTTCTCTATTGTCCCTCAGAGCTTCGCTGAATTCTGCACCACTGTTCCTCTGCCGTCTGTTCAAAAACTCTCTAAATCCTGCAGACACTACAGCATTTTAACACTTACAGCCTCAACTTTGACTTTAAAAAATCATAAATATACTTTACACTCAATTTATTATCCATTTTAACAAGAAGTTAATAAAAAACAAATCCTTGACCAGTCCTGCCTGTTGATTGTCCATTGTCCATTTGGTCTCGTGGCCCTGTTTACTTGGGAATACTTCAGGACTATTACCACAGTCAGTATTGCGTCTTGCAGTAGTACATCCCACAAGACGAAGCTTCCACAGAGCGACTCCTTTCACCAGGAGCCACGACCAGAGGACAGACCAGGTACAAGGAGGGGAAGCCTCGCATCCTGCAGCCATGACAGCTCAGCTCCACCAGTGTGTGACATCAGAGGTCAGAGTTCAGGAGGAGGGACGAGCGTAGCACAGAGCACCTTTTTATAGGTGAAGGTTTAATGTAGTCTGATACAATCTGCAGTCGTCCCTTGCTATTTTATGTGCATTTTTGCATTTTTTTTTACAGTGTATGAACACGCATTGTGTTTTGTGTGCTGATTTGCTAAGGGAGAAACTGCATTGTGTTCTGCGTCCTGTTGCCATCAGTCTCCTCTGTACAGGAGACCCAGCATGAAATGTGTTCATCCAATTTTGCATAAATGCATAAATGTACATTGCATGTACTCTGAAAAGCTGTATGTTTACAAGCAGAGACGGACTGGGACCAAAAATGGCTCTAGACTTTTCCTCCTCCACCATTCAGCTACAGTCAAACTTGGTGACCGGGGGAAGGGAGTGATCTAGAAGGGAGCGCTCAGCACAACACTACTCGGCCTCTAGATAACTACTGAGGTTTGAACTTTGAGAGTGTTTAAACAAGAGAGAAATGTGAGAAAATGTTCATTTTTGAGAAAAGAGTATAGTGTGTGATGTAAAGTGTGTGATGAGGGGATTTACAGCTTTAACAAATATAGAATAATTGTAGAAAATAAAGCGACCTCTGTATACAACAGACTGCTCTGTGTACGAAAAGTATGAAAACATAAAAAGAATATCTCTGGACATGATAGTTTGTCCTCCACAGCCCTTTTCACTTCAAACCTGTGAGAGGAAAAGACCTTTTTCAAGTTCAAATGCAGCATGAACGTGGTGAAGGTGCTGATCCAGACTCAATATTGACCTGTGCTGGATAATGAAGTCTGATTTCCAGTATGCTAAAAACTACAAATATTGGCCAATATCTCCTGATACTTTTACTTTCACTAGTTTGTTTTTGTTTTTTTTTTTGTATTTGCTAAACGCACTCTTTTGTCTTGTAGGTTTGTGTGACGGCTTCAACATCGACACAAAAAACCCTCGGATCATCAAAGGTCCCAAACAGGCTCAGTTTGGATACACGGTTCAACAGCACGTGGCAGCCGGAGGAGAGAAGTGGTGAGGGATTTTATGTTACACTACACAACACACACAACATACACAACACACACAACACATACAACACACACAACACATACAACACACACAGCAACACGTGGCAGCTGGAGGAGAGAAGTGGTGAGGGATTTTCTATCATACTACAAAATTTACAACATACACAACTCATACATCATACACAACACACACAACAACAGAACACACACAACAACACAACAACCTACAGAACACACACAACCTACAGAACACTCAGGGCTTCAGTACGTGTGGTGTGGTTTGATTTAGAACAACAACCAAAGTTAAAATGAAGATACTATGTGACAGTAGTGAATACCTGTGGTCGGTTGTAGTGTATGAGGTGTCCT
>JACN01051808.1:0-22827 GCA_000787155.1 Scartelaos histophorus | reverse complement strand
TTTTTCTTTTTGTACTGTTTGGGTTAGCTAGCTGTTACCATAATAAAGCAGTACAAAAATCTAAATTTTGATGAGATTAGCAGCAAAGTGAGCAAGGAGCATGGAAAACTTTGTCAGCATGGAAATATATTTGAAATCCAGGATCCAGAAATTTTAAAAGAATATCCATGGACAATGTTTTACTTTTAATGTCTCTGGCTCTGGGCAAACCAAACTTGCACACACTAGGTGCCAGGCTCTTTATTGATATATTGTGTATCTTTTATGGACTGTTTTAGTATTGTATGCTGCATGTGGGTGTGAATAATGAGCTGAGTGAATGTTAATGGAGTTTTGTGCAAAATTGACTAAGATTGTAAGTTTGTATGGTTGGAAAATTGTATTTAATAAGATTGTAAGTTTGTATGGTTGGAAAATTGTATTTAAGGCCTGATCATTGTTTAATGTAAATGTTATTGTTGTTGTAATTTTGATCCCTGTGACCCTGACCCGTGGGACTACGGATGTAAATTAGCCGTGTGGCTACAATCCGGCATGTTTACATTCATGCTTCTGTCATGTATGTTCATTAACATGCACTGTCCCAATCAAATAAACAAATAAATAAATAAAATAAATAAATGTGAAGGTTATGGTACTAAGTTCCTCTCTCTGTCCTTTATAGTAATCATATGCCTTGCTCATAGTCCCCTGTCTGCTCTGAGCCTCTCCCAGTCGTAGCCTCTCTCACTGGGCCTCTGGGTCCATCCAATCCGTCCAATCCATGTGAGCTGCTGCGGATGGAGGTGATTTACCAGTGGCTCTGTGTTTGTTTTCACTCCCCTGCTGTTGGTTCTGTTAAGCCCCCTGCTTAGCCCTTTAGCAGCTAAGGCTGCTTTCTGTGTGATTCCAAATGTGCATGTTCCCCTCATATCACGCAAAAACCAGTCGTGCATATTTTATACAGTTTGGAACTATTATGTTGTGAACAAATCACTTTAAAGGACCAGTTAGATAGAAACTGATAAGGATCAGGACCCAAAAAGCCCATAAGATTTGAGGATCCAGTTTTCTAGCTGCCACTACTTGTTTTCTTGTTGAAATATCTAAATATGTTTGCATGCCATTTCCAAACTTTAAATTAGCTGCTTTTTTAATTTTCTAATTACAATTCCAGAAAGTTGTAATAAGTACATTTTACCTATAACCTTTTTCACCACTCTTAAGACAGAATGAGTGTACATAGTAAAGTAACACAGTATGTGGGAGGTAGTCCTGTTTTATTGGAATAGACATTTGCAGTGGAATGTCTATGAACCGTGACAAATGGGATTTGGAGCAGCCTCACACACGCGGTATGTTATAGTTTGTGAATGTGCTGTATGCTCTGGTGGTCTATTAGGAGTGTTAATGTCATCATCACACACACTCTCGCCTCCAAACATTTCCTGAGCAGGTGGCAGGTCCCTGGCCTCTCTCCCATTTAATATAATAGACACTAAACCACTCACATAAATGAATGCAAGAAGCCTATCTCTGATTCGCATCTAGGCGATAACAAAGCTGTCATCAGCACGTGTTGGTATAATTGGCTGCGTAGCCGGAGGGGGTGGGGCCACAGGGTCACGCTGCTCTGTCTGTGTGTCCCTATTACGCGCTCAGTTAAGCCCGGCGCCTTGCTGGGTGGATCGTCGGAGCTTGAGGTGGATACACTTGTCACCAAAATGGGCCTAATTAGAAGCAGCCGTCCAATGGCTGACCTATGGGCCACCTGAAAGCGGAGAGTGGTCCACCTGTTCCCATTGGGCCAAGAGTTAAGAGTTCTCCAAAGACTCATCTATGTTTTCACTGTGTTTAACTGTGCAGGAGGGATTTGCTCACATGTAACTACAATGTGAATATTTTGGAAATAAACTCTATTCTGTTTTAGGATCATGTCCAAAGTTCAGGTCATACAAACTACTTAATGAACAGAAATTTAACCTCATAAAAAGAGGAGCTGTCTATTAAGACATTTACTTATTAATTTGTAATGATTTTTTTTCTCCAAGCAAACAGGATATAAAATAAGAGCATTTAGGTTGTATTAGGTCCAAGCCCAAACATGGCATAGACCTATTTATTTTACTGTATCTGGTTAACAGAGGGCATGAAATATTACACAGGCTTTTGTGCCACACCTTTGTGAATTTTAACTTCTAGGGTAGCTAAGATTATACTACTGAAATAATGTCCGACTGGTCCATAAAAAGGGGTGGTACAGAGTATCTTTTACCATGTTAACACTGCAGAGCAGTTTGCCCGCAGGCTAACTCATGAATCATACTTTAATTACCCTTCAGTGAGGGAAACACTAGTGAAAGATCGGAGGTCGGCAAGAAGGATTTGCCCTCCACTTTTAAAAGACTAATATTGTAATATTTATTGAACATAAACAATATTGACAATGATAATCCACTTTTTACAGAACTACTAGTCCATCTCAAAAGAGAAGCAAATGTGTGGGAATACATCAAGCCTAGAGCATGAATGTACAGAGCATTATGATATGAGATCCACCTGTGACCCATTTTAGTACCCTCTGATTGGCTAGTTCTCACCTCTCTGATTGGCTAGTTCTCACCTCTCTGATTGGCTGTTTCACAGTTCACACAGACATATAATTAGATGTCAGCATTCACCTGGGAGCACTTTGACATGTAGTATTTAGAGTTTTCCTGTGAACTCCCAGATTTTCAAGACTTTTTTATTACTTTGCAACAAGGCTTAATTTTTATGAAGAAAATTATGCAGTAAGTAAGTGAGCACAGCAGCAAAAACAGATCAAAACCAGCAGTAAAAATGATTATGTAATAGTGTGAGGTACGTCTAAAAACACAGAAATAAGCCAAAAGGAGACTAATATGGATGGATCAGTTGAAACCAGATGTACAACAGTCTGACACACATAATGATACACACAGCCTGTAGGTCGATGATTTATACTTTATTTGATTTGTTCTCTGCATTTAAGCCATCCTTTAACTCTGCTGGGACAACCTGTTGGAAGCAGTGGGAAGTTGCAATGCAAGGCCTTGGGAGCCATCTCCAGATGTTAGCTAGGCTTGGTCCGGACTGTCTTAGCTGGTATTATATGCACATATGTGCCAACAGTGTGTGTGTTTTTACATATGCTCTTTTTCTTCCAGATTTGTAAATTGATATGGAATAAATGCAGCATTGGAACACATTAATAAGTTTACATATAAAATGGGAGAACAAATGAGCCTTTTAAATATCAGTTTACTCTAAATCAAACCTGAAAATGTTACTCTGGATGGCATGGTTTTCTCAGGGTCAAATCCTCAAGAGGAAGACTGTTACTGATGCGTGAGTCATTCCCATAAGCACTTTGAAATAGTGCCAAATATGTCAAACTTTCACCAGTTCAGTGAAGCGCATATTATACAGAGCTGCTGATGCATGTTAAGTAAACTTGAGCGTGTTCTTTGGGGTTTGCTGCACGGGACACATACAAGAAGAGGAAGGTAGTAGTTGGCAATGGGCCCTTTGGGTTCTGCTACATGTACATACTTGCCATTATACATACCAGCAATGACAAAACACACTTATTATGTTCATGCCTGTAATGCTTTCGAGTGTGACCTTAATGTAAACATGTTAGACCTGTGTGTCATCATACGGAGAATTGAATAAAAGACAAGGTAAATACGCGTTACTGTATCGTCTTAAAAAAGAACCCAAGAAGTTAAAAGTCAATAAAAGACAGTTATAGGATTATCAGTCCTTTGATCTCCATTCATATGCTTTCTAGTTATTAGCATGGGACGACCATTATATTATGCCTTGAAGCTTGCAGGGACATTCAAGGTCAGGTACAATACAGTTTTCAAAAGGCAGGAAGCACAGGGAGAATCAGGTTGCTTGGTTCTATGTGACACAAAAACATAGAGGGTCATCTGTATCATTGAGGAATTACAACTACACTAAGGGGAGACTTGCCGACTTTTGTATTGTGAACTTCAAATATTCAGTGTAAGCAAAACACAAAAACATTAGTTCTCCATTCCTGGTTTCAGATTCAATTTTTCCCAATTTTCCAACACACATCCCCTGGAAAAAACATCTAGCTTGGCGTAGAGTTAAGGCTGCTACACACTACAGGATTTTTTGGTTTTAAATGTGCGACAAAAAGCAGACAACACAGAGACTTAAAATCTCAGATCGAAAAGACTGCAGCGGTATATGTCTGCGACCCACAGGATATAAAGTTCTGAGTGCGATCATGTCAGCTGCTTCCTGTCCACACTAAGGGTGTATTCACACCAGGAAAGTCCAATAGTTCAGTTGCTTTGGGCCAGACCAAATTATTATTATTATTTTTTTTACTCTGGTGTGGTTCACCTTCACATTGTACATTTTTTGTAAGAAGACCAAACTCTGTAAACAAAACCACGAGCACTGAGATCATCCAGCCATTGGACAGAAATGAACAGTGTCGATTAAAGAGCAAAGTCAGTGAAAGGAGAGAATCAAGGCAGTTTTGCATGTTGCTTTTGTTATTGTCATAGCGATATGGATTTAACAGATACAGACGTTTGCACAAATGTTTGAGCAGCAGAAGCGTTTGCTGCAACGTCAGGTTTACAATATGGTAGAAGTAATTTTTCAGCGACAAAGACAAAGGCGAAGATGGCTATGGAGGAGAGAGCTCATGTGCAGTTGGAATTATATTAGTATACCAAAAGAGTTACTAAAAAGCATAGATACTATGTACTGCTTACCTGTGTGTAGCTCCTTTATCACCGTTAAGTTTAGCCACATACAGAATTCCTTAACGCACAAGCACGACAGACGAGTCTAACGGAGTTAGATCTCGGTGTCATCGCTCTGAGCGATTCTCTGGTCTCAGGTAAAACTCTGTTTCCCATTATGTTCCACAAATGACGGGAGCTTGTTAGGTACAGAAAACACAACTGTGTTGGGTCAGGTCCGGGCTGCAGTCACACCACAAATGAACCACACCAGGGTCCTTATGGTACCACACCAAGACCACCTCTTCAGCCTGGTCTCGGACCGCTTGTTTGGTCTGGAAGAGAGTTCAGTGGTTTTTATTCACACCAGGCCAAAAGTTCAGAACCAAAGAAGCAAACGAACTCTGGTTTGTTTTAACCGAACCAAACAAGGCAGGTGTGAATACACCTTAAAATCACTCACTTTGAGACTTTTAAGTGTTCAAAAGATCAGAGTACTGTACTTCTAATTCAAGTACAAGTCAAAACTGTGTTATTATTTGTGAAATGTGGTGCAATACTTCATATACAAGATTTTTAAAGCATAAAGGATTGCTGATAAAGCACACAGGAAGTAGAGTCATTATCACTAATCTGCAGCTTCACTTTGATCCGCACGCTGCATGGATATAAACACATGAGAAACTATCTCGCCTTTTTACTTTCAAAAAACACCTCAAACTGGATTAATAGCACGGTTTTGTGGACTGGATGTCATTATTTGCGGAGGACAATTTCTATGGATAATGTGACTGAGATGCTGCATTTTCAATTTATCACATTATGGAAGGAGAGTTATTAAGTCTTTATTTTCGCTATATCCTGAGTTTGCATCTTCCTTCTCTATGTCGGTCACTCCGTCTGCCCCTGACCCTCTGTTTTATTACGGTAGTGTTGCTGAGATTTGGTGGCTACGATCTGACAGTGACCACCACCAAAAAGTCAGGTCATACCTCCCCAAACTTGAGGAAAAGAAATCACAGTTATCTGCCAAATTCTCCTGTAGTGTGCAGCGGCCTTTAAACTCTTAATTATTTTCTTGATCCTGATCGTTACTGGTGGATCTTCTGAAACCATCTAGTGGTGTGGCATACTAATAAGCACATTTTAAATTGGATTTTGGAAGGCCATACTTTTTTATACAGATCTTGGAGAAACAGTTGCATGTACTGGCCCATGATAAAACAAAAGGGTACCACAAATGCATCGTCATCCTACTCTTTCTAGATCCTGAATGCATCAGAGTGTGATTTGAGTTGACATTTATTAAAGTGCAGCCTTACAAGCTGATGTGAGATGGAGGATGGAAGTTGAGCTGATAAAGAATAATGGTGCTGGAGCTGAGACCTGTCGATTGGCCCATATTTCAGGGCTCCTTCCCAGCACACTGCCATTTCATTGTCATAAATCGGTCAGCCCTCCACTTTTTACATTCTCTGGAACTACTGCTCTGTTGTTACAGCAGAATAACACTTAATGTAATAGTTATGAATGAACAGCCATTGTCGGAAAGGCTTCGTTTACAGGCTTTCAATTAGACCGTGATGGTACACATATGATGGACATATACCAACAGACTTCTGACAGAGCGCTGGAGTGCAAATACTACCATGAGAGTTATAAGATGTCTTCACAAAATACACAAATATAAAAACATTGTCATTTGTTTATTTGGACAAGGTTAGGAACGATTGCAGTCTAACAGCGTGGAGAATTATTTTAGTAAAAGCAAGATTAGTAATGGGCAAAGCATCATCAGCCTGCACATGTAATAATAACACCAAATGCTTATGTAGTGATGTTTCAGATTGTTAGAAAAAAAAGACAGAAGCCTTGGCAGCGACATGTTGAGGAACACTTCCATAATCTGTTCTATGTCAATTTCCAACCATTTGTGGCTGTGGGTAATAGCTGTATAATCAGCCTTTTGAGCAGTGCATTATTTCTCTCTTTTTTTCTTTTTTAAACGTACTTTTCTTTTTTTTTTTCTTGCTGCTGGGGAATATGCGAGTTGGTGCATTCCAGTTGTTCACAGTTGTCCCCTGGCACAATTTTGAACTTATGTTAATAATCTTTGTGGTTTGGAAAGCTTAGCCAGTCCTTAGTTCCCCCTTGAGTATCATGCTATTTTTGGACTAAACAGCATTGCCCTTCACAGCCTGCTTGGATTATAACTGAACAATGCCACAGTTGAACACATCTCTAAGTACAGACAAAAGTCTACAGTAGTGACACATGGACAGACAGGGACAATATAGGCATGTAACTTTAACAAGTTTGTTCAGTCAACTCAGAACCAGGAAATGCGCTGTTAGCTTTATCTGCAAATTTCATCTCAGATCTTTTAAAGTTGTGAAAAACTGCAAAATCAAAATTTAAACAACAATAAGCCTACTTGCAAAGACAGTTGTTCCTCATAGTGTGATTTTAATAGCCTATAGATCATCGTAATGCAAAATGTATAGGTAATGAAGCAAGGGCAGATTAGACAGAAAAGCAATTGAAATCCAACGTCTAAAGAGTCCATTGGAACATCTCTGTGCGGTGGGATGTGGATCTGATCAGACGGACTGCCACAAAGACAAAAAAGAAGTGAAGGTCGACTGGAGGACACAGGAGACGGTAATCAGACAGTAGAGAAGAGAAAGACATTGGGAGAGAAAAGCCTTGGGCTGGATACAGAGATGCGTCTCAGCCTCGCTGCTGTATTGATGAGGCTGTCAGGCCCACTCTCCATCAGGTTGTGAGAAGCAAAAGGAGGAGGAACAGGAGTCAACCAAAAGAAAACGTCTAGAGATAGGAGGGAGATTGTTATCGGACAGGCTCAGCTCAAGGTCTAGAAGCAAGTATTTTCATGATAATCGGAGAAAGGGGAGATGGAAAAAATGGGGGGATAATAGTTGTGGTTAGGGATTTACAAACTTGTGGTTTTAAAGTGGCTGAATGAATGAACTCAGTGACCCCACCTGAATAAGATATTCTATTGGTATATAGTATATAGTTTGAAAGAACTTAAATTAAACTTTGTATTTCAGGAAAGTTAGTGTAAGACACAACTTGACAAGGTGCCGTATCACAAAAAGATTTGTACATATGTGAGTCCTTCAGTCATGCAACGCCTGAGTCATGCTTTGACCGAAAAGAATAGTTGGTCTTGAATTCCTCAAATGCTCGTCACTGCCATTTGTTTTTACACAACTGGGAAATCTGTGACCTATTTTACAGTTTTTTGTTTTACCCCTCACATAGTGTACACTAGCCCCTCCCCCTTAGCTCCTCTTTAGCTTGATATTTAGGTCACAAGGGGACAGCATTTTCCAGGCAGAGGCTCGGGAGCTTACCGTCCAGCGGGCGATATGTAATTGAAAACATACAAATGGATTAACTGGAGAGGGTTCAGTGCCAGTGGTGTGTTGGGTTTGGAGTGGCCAGTGCAGTTTGGACCTTATATTACAGCTCTGATGAGAGAAAGAAAGGGAGAGTTAAGAAGAGAGAGTTGAGGGGAGACAAAGAAAGCAAAGGAGAGAGAGAGTGATTATGAATAATATACTGTGTTCATACGGTATTCACCAAAAAACAAAAATAATGAAAGTGTAAAATGCTGTGTTGACTTATGCAGGAGTACCACAGCAAATGCCACAAAATGTTTTCAACTACAAAGTCGCTCCAAAAGTATACCAAGCATACCAGTGAAATAAATAAATTACATGATCAATGAGAGCCCTAATCTGCTAATGGCTTAGTATTGCTTTAAATTATCCAAAGGCAACTGGGGTCTTTTCAAGATTATGGGATTTCTTATAATAAAAATATATCGCTTATCCAACACACACAGGGGTCACAGAGTTCATGGATTTGTGAAAAATAATAGCCTTCTGTCCTTATGTAAAAAAAAAATAAAAATCAGTTGACCTGCAAAGTCTATTTCTAGCAGGAGGAAGACTTTTTCAAATGTCAGGAACACATTTATCATATACCCTAATGACCAGATAATGAATCAATTTCAAGGTTAGTCGAACTTTAGTACCAAACTCCTACCACTGCGCACTTCCTCAATTGCACATCAATCTATTCTGTTTGATTGAATGAGTAGTGCGTTGTGACCTGTGGCAGTCCATCACCTTGTTTTGCGTTGTCAATCTTATCAATGAAAGTAATGGTTGCAAAAACAAGGGGAATAGGTCCCTGGGATGTAATAAAGTTTAATTATGGTTTTAGTGTCCCTTCATGCCCACGCCTATGCATTCATCTCCTCCCTGACACTGTGGACACACTCACAAGGTCAGGCTCGGCTAATGTGTTGCCCGGTGCGCCACAGTTGCCCTGGCAATGGCTGTAAAAGCACTGACAACACTGACCTTCTCCTTGACAGATGACGGTCAGGAGAACTATTACTTTGTGCCATCCTCCCAAGACCTTTTTAACTGCGCGATGCAAATGTATTTTTGAGCTTTCTCTAGAGTTTACATTCTTAGTTTTCAAACGGGAAGAGATAAGATGTGGAGGGTAGGAAGAAAAGAAGAGGAGCTTTGAAGGGATGAGAGGGCAGAAAGATGAAGGGAGAGAGGAAGTGGAGGAATACAAATGAGAGGATGGCGAGAGGAGGAGAGGAAGGGAGGAGGGGGTTTAGAAGCACACTCAGCCGTCTCCTAGACTTGCCAGTGCATCCGTGACCTAGTTTCTGTCTTCCCCTAGATCCCTCTCCCTCATGAATGTTTGATTACGCCTCTAACAATAGCGGTATTTACACCAAACGCTCTTTTAAATTACAATTGGACCGCAGTGCACAAGGGGAAAGGGAAAAAAAAAATCTAATCTGTTTCAAGGTGGAGAGAAAATGGCAGAAAAATTGATTTGAGAATTCTTGCCTCACTCGAGAGACTCGGGATTTGAGCGCAGTGCACTGATTGGCGGACAGAAAAAGACTGCAGGTTTTTTATATGGAGTGGTATAATTTGGATCATGTGACCACTGTGAAGGTGTGTCTCCTTTTTTTGCATCTCCAAAAACCACCAAGAAGGAGTATCTCTGCATCATCCATCACTATGGACACACTGATCAACTTCTGTCAGTGTTGCTATGGTAACTATTCTGCAAAGTTAAGCTTGCAATGATGACAGCCATGAGACAGGGCGAGGGGGAGAGAGAAAGAGAGAGTGGAGCCACAGACACCAGACAACAAAATGGCGGCAAGATTAAACAGACGATTTGGCACTAAGCTATTAGGTCAGACAACAAAGGGGCAAGGACTCTCTCTCTGCACTACATTTTCACACATGCACATATGTACTTTATACACACTACACACACACAAGCTAATACCATTCCAGTAAGCAGAGCTCTGGTTCAAAGGCAGTAATCTCTAAAAACCCTCCTTTTTGGAAGCTGTTTGTCACATTCAGCTCCAAGCAGAACGACACAGCCAGTCTGTCTGACTCTGGGGCTCTGCCACTGTGTCATTTAAATCAGAGTCTGACATAAAAAAGATGGACATACAGTTAAACAACATCAAGGCATTATCAACACTGTTATACCAATAACATGAAAAGACATTTCATATTATCCTGTTAAAATTTTGACATGGTCATCTAATGGTCTCCCCATTGCTCCCTGGCGGAGGTCTCATCCCCCATCAGCACAGTATGGCTTGCTCTATAGACCGAATCATCGTCTACACCATGTATCATAGTTGCCAAGGTAACCCGTGTGTGTGTGTGTGTGTGTGTGTGTTGGGGTGTGCACTGCTGCTGGGGATTGGTTGCCAGGGGCTAGATGCTTTCCAATCAAACCTGTTACCGGGGTGTGGGCCCCCCTTTATGAAAAACAAGGCCTGGGGCGCAGTGCAAGGGGAGAGGCTGCCGCCTGTTGGGGCTCCAGATAATCAACCAGAGGGGTTTGAGCACAGCACAGAAAATTTAAGTTAACATAACCAAAAATACAAGAATGTACTTAATAGCACATCAGTCAGAAATAAGAACTACACAGAAAATGTTAGAAAGGAAAACAAAAAGTGTGTATCCTCTTATTGCTTCATCTGTCTTGGATTTGCCATATTAAAGTGCAATAGAAAAGTATTATCCAGAATTATATCAATCATATTATGCCAAAGCCCATCAGGAAAATACTGCTTCAGAGAAAAATAGTCAGTGTTGTACATTTCTTCTTAAAGATTGTGATCAAATCTTTTTATATCAGCCATTTTCTAGATGAAGATTAAACTGTCTGATGGTTCATGGGAGGATGAGCCGCCTGCAGATGTTTGTCTTCTTGACTATATCCGTTACCATCATATGATGTGTGGTGTTCTTTTATGGTCATAATCCTTGCATCCTGTGTGACAAAGCTGTGGTTGTGATGTGCTCACCATAGGCTATGTATCCACAATGCCCTTGAGGAGAAGTTGAACAATGTCTGATTAAGAGACTGCCAAAGTGAATAGACCTGGTGGAACTTGGGGCAAATAACACAAGCAGTCTCTTTTATCTGATCGTCCTTCCTTCTGCTCTACCAGGAGTTCTGCGGTCATCAATCGCTGTCTGCCATAGATTCAGTTGTTGTCTTTTCGTGTTCATCTTCCACTCACTCTTTGTCTGTCTTGTCTCTGGAGCAATGTTCCACTCCGGCCTGCTGCGGCTGCTGACGATGACGTCCCTATCGCTTCTCCTACAGCTGTGCCCCAGGGGGGCATTTGTGAGCAAGAACTGAGGAAGGAGATGCCATTTTCAACAATATGTCTTAATGGAATAATTTATGTTTTATGTTCACAACCACAACGGCAGCATGATCAATCCTCAAAGCAGCAAGAAATCTAGGGAATTATGGCACGGCACATGACAGTTATAAAATTGTGCTTGGTAAAATTGATGAAGAACACAATTTTGTCTAAACAGATGACAGATCTCGAGCAATAAAGCATGCTTTCTCTTGCACCATGACAGAGGAGATAATTGCGTTGTTTTTAGCCACTCTGCTCTGTCATTAGACGCCATCTCCAGTTTCGTTGGCATCCGGGGGGACTCTGTTGCTATGGGTAACTGGTGTAGTGACGTGGCGTCTAAGAATGAAAAAAACAGTCTGTATTTGTGGCAGACAATATGGTTGGAGCACTGACCGGTGATAGTAAAAGCACTGACTTCAGGAGGTAAATAACAGTGTGGGTTTGATTATAATACTTCCTGCTCAGAGGTGGCCATTCAAGTCTACAGAGTGGATCTGAGGTGTTCCATAGGCTGCTACTCCACCATCAACATGCCTTCCCGCTCACTCACTAGTTCATTAACTGTGAGCCACAAACTGTACTTCTGCTGTAGACTGGTGTCATGCCATAAACAGAACACGCGCCACTGCATTATCACATGATATAATTTTTGACAGGCTTGACAATCTCAGATACTCAGCATAGAAATCTTGGGGGTTTTCCAGTGGCATTTCACTGACACTTATTGCAGCCACCACCGACCATAAAGGAGGTGATGGATAATGAAGGAGGAAGTTGTAGGCTGATATCAGCATCAGCCTCCAAAATTCCATCATATGGTCCGGGCCTTAAAATGCACTCAAACATGGCAAGTGTTATGCTCTATGGACCTAATAGATGACACTGGCAGAGTTATGCAGTGCAGAAGGGGGCTGTGACAAAGACTGGCACCCGCGCTTTATTACTTGGCCATTTCCCTTTTTCCGACATGACAAATTTATATTCATAGTCCTGCAACTAATATAAATACCAAGTCCGTTAAAGGTTAATGAAACAGCTCTGGCACTCTCGCCCCATCACTGGTCCTCTCAACACACTGGATACCATGGTGATGCACACTGCTGATTTATGCTGCGAATAATTAGGAGCCAAGATGGCAGTGCTCACAGGTGAGAACATAAACACACAAACAGACACACTCGCACATCCCTCCCCAAAACTCATTACCAAGTGCTGTTGCTTCCAGATTTAATATCCAGCCAATTTGCCAACTCTCATCATCATCCTTCATTCACATTCAAACTGGCACAGTGGCTGGCACTGGGACGCAGATACACACATACACTTGTCCTGTGCCAAACCTTAAACCTCGCCTACATTAGTCCACTCTTTTGTTTCGGCGGAGTGGGCAGAGCTTCATCATCTTCTTTCTCATCTTCATCACTCGTTTGCTGTCTAGACCTTTTCTGCAGCTCGCTCATCTTGATCAGAGCCTCCTTTTCACCCCCAAGGTCCCATTGCGACTGTGAAACTAATCCGGCCAAATGGGTTTCATCAAGCCAAATGGAAAGGTAATGATACCTCTGGCACTTGGGCCCCAGAATGTCTCCTCCACTCTCTGTATTCTTTTCTCTTTGCACCATATTCTAGGTGGTTTTAAGTTACTTGCTGAAAAGAGGCGGAGTCCCCTTTTTTTCTTTCCACCCATACATGTACACACACACACACACACACACATACACACAGCCATATCATCGGTCCAGCTGACATTGAGTCCCCACCCGGTTTGGTCCCTGAAGGCTTCTTGAGTGTGGGGTCACTTAATAGACTGCGCACACACTCACAGGTGACATTGTGAAACAAATGGAGAGGGGCAACACAAGGCCAGCGGCTTCTCTTTCATCAGAATGCTTTATCTTTATCTTATGGCAACACAATGTAACTTTGCCCTCTTTTTCTAAATCTTTGGTTTGTGGCAGCCTTATTTGACACCAACATTAAAAAGAAAACTCATGTTGCAGTTTATAATTATAGTTTTGGGAGGTTATCAATGAGCTTTTTTTCTTTTACACTTTATAGCTATATTGTAAACTGTAAAATAGCTTGATTGCCAATATCAGACACACCTTTTTTTTAAAGATACATTGCGTTAAATGCAAAAGGTTAAACAATGGTTACATGGGATTCCCTTTGCAAGTGATGGAGAAAATATTTGTAATTCAGAGGCTGTTTGTCCTGTTGAGTAATACCATTGGGTAATTCAGTATTTTTCAGAAAACTATTTTAAGTTCAAATACTATGAGTCACTGGTTCACACAACTTTAGAGCTCAATCCATTTGCCACTTAATCTGAAAAAGTCTGCTGCCATAACTGTAAAAATGATTGATTACCAAGAGTAATATGACCTTTCTTCTAACATTTCTTTCGATTTTGCACCCCCTTCTTCATCACACAGTGATTTAATTTCATGTACAGCAGTGATGTAGGATTTGGGTGGAAGGGGAGTGGGTCATCTGTTAAAGTGAATCCATGTTACGTGTCCCAGATGGAGCATGCAGTCATATGTTAGGTGTTGGGCTTGGCTAAGGGAAGGGGGTATTATTTGGACACGCACGCCCCTCTGTTGCAGATGTGCACATGGATATAATCATTTTTGCTGTATTTCACAAATTGGAATGGATCCATGCTTTCTCCCAAAGTGGTGAGATTTCATGCAGGAAAGTAAAATTTAGGGAAAAGAAGTCCGAAGAGTGATGGGAGTGAGGGGCGTGTGAACTCTCCTCCCTGTGTGAGCATTCCAAACCATAGGACACACGATGTGCATTATCCATCCTCACATATGAATAAACCCATGTGTTTATTAGATGTATATCACAGACAGGTTTATTCAATAAAATAAGTGTTGAAAGTTAGGGTAAGATTAAATGATGAATATATAATTGTATTTCTGAACATTTAAAAGAGGACATATTAGAGAATATCAACTTTTATGGGCCATTAATCATGTTTTCCATTTGCATATGATTGATTCATGCATGCATAACTCCACCCACTTCTCTGTACTTTAATTCAATCATATGTATTATTTTTCCAAAAACTAAGACTCTGGGTCATATATGCAGAGTAGGCCATCAATAAAAAGCACATACATAAAAATCTGCTGCTTGTTATTTGAAATTTCACTATAAAGGAGCAGCGACTATCATTTCTACAGTTTTGTACAGTCAGTAGACCTGTTTCTACTCTAAGACAGTTTTAGATTATTATTACATACAAACAATATTAGTGCATGGACAGCCATTCACTCTTAAAGCTCACCACTATGCTTCTGAACACATAACACATGATGTGATATTGCCAATCATAGACAAATATTATCCTTAACAAAAGCTTACATGAATAATTTATAAGCCAGGAATGCAAATAGCACAAACACCAAGTTTAAGTATCTCAGAGTGACTAAACATTTGATATGAATAGAAATATCATACATCGGTTTTGATTGACACATATTTACAACTGCTTACTCCCAAAGAGCTAACTTAATAGATGATTGTTTAAGAATACTTCTATAGTGGCACTAGTGTTTTCTGCTTGCTCCATTGTAATATGTTTATGTACAGCGTTTTTAGAGCAGCACTTTACACCCACAGCTCCAGCTCTTCTCAGCTCTAATGTATTCATAAAAACAACATTGCAATCCTCCCACAGTCTCTTAAAAGTAACTTTCTTAATGTGTTCAAATGAATCTACAGATCTCCTCGACCTTGTACATACTTGGAGAGGACTCTATACAGTGCAGTGTTTGAACAAGGGGAATCCTAAAATCAAGCTAATAGAAAGGACAGAGAAGGCCTTGTTTTCTTATAAGCAAACTTGATTAATCATTGGTTAATTAGACTAATAGAACTTTGATTATAAATTGTGGTCCTTGCTGAGAAAGAGTAGCCTGTATCTTTGCTGTAATTTGAAAAGGTTTATATTCATCTCTACTCATTACTTACCTTACTACCCTACTCTAATAAAATAATGAAGATAAAGATACTAATACTGCTGACAAAGATTATAACAGGTCTGAAAAAAGTAATCACTTTAACTAACTCATCAATTATAATGATAACCTGGTCAATACAGACTCCAAAACATGACATTTGCTGATTTCACAACTTCAGCAAATTCACTTCTATAAAAATCTCTAAATGTCCTCAAGCTGCAACACTTAACAGAACTTAGTAAACATTGATAATCTCAGGCCTTTTGCAATCAATGAGCTATTCACAAAATCTAAAATATAATTGATATATTAAGTGATCAAACCATAGCTGCTCATACCAGCTACAGCTAATACTACAGCCGCTACACCTAGAGCTCACAACTCCTGCTCTAGACTAAAGGCCAATACACACTACAGGATTTTTCTGTCTTAAAAGATTTTTAAACGTGCAACAAAGGGCACACACCACAGACACAAGGAGAATCTCATGAGATTTAAAATCTCCGATCGCAAAGACGAGATATGTCTGTGGACCCCATCACATGAGCTGCTTCCTGTCTATAGTATAATGTGAATGAGATGCTGCACTTTAAATTTACTGCTTTACAAGAGGTGAGTAATAAAGTCTTTATTTTCGATATATCCCGAGTTTGTATCTTGTGTCTCCGTGTCCGTCACTCTGTCTGGCCCTGATGCTCTTTTTATTGGCTTTTACTGAAGCGTTGCTGATGTTTGGTGGTTACAATCTGACAGTGACACCGCACACATGAGGAGCGCAGCAGCTTCAAAATCTCACAAAAAGACAAAAAGTCGGGTCACTCCTCCCCAAACTCGGGAAAAAGAAATCACAGCCAGAATCGGAAAAATTCTCCTATAGTGTGGTGGCCTTAAGAATATGAATTTGACGGCTGAAGCACTTACCTAAAATTAGTAAGAAAGAAGCACAAGTTAAGATTTTTATATGGACTTTAACTGTTTTGATATGGGCAAACTTACAAAGTCTCTTGCAGACAGATGAAGTTTTGACCACAGTCCCTGCTGTACACTGAATCCAACTTTACACAAGCGCAAAACCCCAAGCCTATAAAACCCGCTCCGAACTCGCTCTTACAGCCATGTATGCACCTCATATCCTTGACCACTCAACACTCCTGAGTGAAGAGAAAGTTTGTGCAGCGCTTAGAGGAATATCACAATAAACCTCCCTGCCTCAAAATCTGGGCCCGCTCCAAGCCTCAGATATTTCACTTTTTGTCGACGGGACACTTTTCATTCCAACACGCTTCTCTCCCCCCTTTTTCTGCGCCCCTTCTTCAGGCTCTGCATCTCCTCACTTACAAACTATCCATCCCCAAGTGGACCCAGTGCATAATGAACAGTTGGATTCTGAAGTGTCACAGATGTTTTGTTGGAGGTTTTTACGGGTTTCTCTACTCTTCAACATGCTCACATATGGGAATGTTTATGTCCGGCAAAGTTGTTTTTTGGGCTGGAGCCACTCGAGGCCACAGGAACGAACGAATGAAAGAAAAACGCTGCATTTTTTCACACTAGAAAAGATGGAATGATGTGCTCGTAAAGACAACGTTCCCTCCAGACCGCATCCACTTGACTTGCATATGTTCTGTGTTAAGTGAATATGAATCCCCCCTTTTTCAGAGTTCTGGCCCTCTCTGTTTTCACTTCCACACCTGGGATGTCCTCATCTGTGACCATCTCGATGACAAAACCAAGAAATGGATCGTTTCACCCCGTCCAAACCTTCCAAACCATCTTGTCTCTTTATCATCTCCCCTCACACTTTAAAACATATGAAACAAGATATACTTTCCTTATCTCAGTCTGGAATGAAAAGTCCTGTCATAGTTTAACATGTTTTGGACTCATCTGCACTCAGAGGTGTGTGGAGTAGCCAAGAAATTACTCAATATAAAAGTATTTGGGGAAACTGCTATTCAAGTAACTTTAAGAGTCTGGACACAATGACATTTGCAATTTCAACTTAATAAATGAGAAGAATAAAACATTAAAGAAGAGGTATTACAGTCCTACGTGGTATTAATTGTTAACACATAATATATTTAGATGACCATGGTACCTATTATTGTTTGGAAAATGCTCTATTTCCTAAAAAACAAATATCAAAATGAGTAATAAGCTTTTTTTTTTTTTTATTATCTGAGTCCCTGCTTCCTTTTTCTCCCTTTATAGTAACATCACAGGACAATCTGCATATTTTTAGCCAAAAGTACTGCACATTGTGTCAGGTTTGTGAAGTTGTAGTATATTGTTTTGTAATCTGCTCTTTTATATTTATGAAAAAATGGGTGTGACCCTTGTAAAAAAAAGAACAGGATTGTACTGCTAACTGGGATAGAAGATTATTCAAGCATGGATGGCGTATACAACCTCTTCAGTTATGGTTTTGATAAATAATGTTCTAACAGAAATATACAGAGTTGATTTTTTTTTCTTTCCTCAAGCAATTATTACACAGCTATATATATTATGTAAGTAGAAGTAAGTCTGAGTAGAGTTTGAAAACTACACTGAGAAGTAAACTTTTATTTAAAATCTAGTTAAGTCAAGTTAATGTACAGAATAAATGTAATTGAGTACTACCCACCTCTGTGTGCAAAGCAGGAGCATTCCAGTTCACATTCACATCAGGATTCTTGACCGTAGTGACATTAAGCAGTTGCCTCCCCTTGCACATGTTTTCAGTTGAGAGAAGAACCTGTGTTTTTTCCTCATGATGTCATCACTGGGCTTTCCTGGAACCAACACGAGAGCTGATTAGTTTAACCCAGTGAGGAGTGTCATTACTGTAGGGTCAGCACTCGACAAACCATGAAAATTGGCAATTGGGGGAGGAGCACTGCTTCATTAAAAATTTCCAGAGTGGTAAATTCTGTAATGTAGATTCAGCTTTCTACTTTAGTTTTTTTATTTTTTTATCACAGTACAACAGAAGATACACCTGTTGTGATTCTGTCAGGCCAGCGTGTGGAGCTGTGCACAGGCCTTTCACCATAACAATAATGCTGCATACTGACTGTTTAGACATTTATCATCATACTCTTATCTCTGCAAGTTGTGAAAAGCTTTTATTAACACAGAGAATAATTACAATGACTGATGATTGGAATGCATAGTGAAAGAAAGCAGCATAGTGACCACAGCAAACCGTTTAAAATGAACTACGGTAGTTCTGTTTTTCACAGCAAAAATCAGGTACAGCAGCTTTGGAGGTATGGCACCACAAAAAATATCCAAAACTTCATGACTAGTCTAGAAAGAAAAACATACCATAAATATTGAACCCCCCAAAAATATTGTTACAGCTCTCCATCTGTTGAAGTTGGTATATTAATTATGTGACAAACCTATATGCCAGATACTTTTTTGACAAATGCAAAATGTATGAAACCCATACCTTTCAAAACAAAGTCTTTAGACGTTTCATTGCATTCGCCTTCATAAACTAGATTACTTTTGTCATAAAACCCTGCATTTAAAACATTTCACTATGAGCATACTTTTTTATTTTAGTGTGTTCATACCGCTGTGTATTATTGTGTTCTTTGGGTGACCTTTTGAAACTCCACAAAATTGTTTTTTATGAAGGGGATTTAGAAAGCCTCCCATTACAATATTATGAATTCCTCTACCCAAAGTATCTAACAGCTTTATTGCACAGGGCAAGTTTTATGGGTGTTTATGAAAGTCTTGTCAAGCCAACTGCAGTGTTTTGAGTTAGTCTCTGAAGGCCACCACACCCTGTCCAAGTGTTGGCTGGTGTACACAGCTGAGGTGGGGAGTGCAGGAGGTGGCTTTATCAGCTCTGAGTAATGGGTCTTTGGTGGTCCTCACAGGAAGGGGGAATTTGTATCTTTGCGCCTTCGAGCTCAAAGCAATTACATGATCCATTGCAAAGACTCGGAGTTGTCCATCAAGGTGCATTACGCCGATAGGCCGGTGGGTGAGCGGCTCTGGGCCAACTGTTGCTGAATTTGTTATTACATTTCAGGCCAATTCTGTCCGGTAGAGGAGAGGAGCACCATCTGCACCTACTGATGGCGCTCCCTCAGTGATTTGGCTTGGATGCAGGCCACAAGCTGGAAGTCATTGTTTCGGCAGGAAAAAAGGATTCACATTTGTGTAATGTTATGTTTTTGAAAGTTTGAACAGCTGAAAGGTACACCACCAGAGTCCCCCCTTACTGTAGCTGGAGGAGACAGTCTGCAGCTGATTGGACCTGATTACATCGTAAAATCCGACTGCTGACGCAAGCAAAAGCTGACAAGATATATCATGATGCAGTATCTGCACTATGTTCACAAGTTTAGAGCGGTCAATGTTGTTACATTCAGAATACATGCTTGTAAGGATTATATTATAAAATATTCAAAATCTTAACAAGAATGAAAGATAATCATTCAGTTCTCCTAACTTCCTTTTGAAGGTGCACTATGTGACATCTCTGGTGGAGGGTCCGCTATATTGTCTGCATAGAGGTGTTACTGCTTTCACCTGGGATGTTACACAGTATGGCATTAAACTATGTTGCACTTATTCATTTGCAGGTGTTTCTATGGCCAAAAAATAACTTGGAAATTGTCCCTCAAAAGACCTGACTTGCAATGTGGCTTGGTGATGTCACCAGCTTCTTTTCCTGAAGATCAATTTAATTGCGTACTATAGAACATTCCAAGCAAAACAAAAACATCCACACAGAGACACTCAACAGGTGGAGTTTACTTCAGAAAAAAGTTACATACATCTTTAACATTGGTCAAAAACATGACTTTAGTAAAGTGTCTGTCTCTTATTATTGTCTTGTCCAATCTTTTTAAGAACTGTGGTTATGTGTAACTGACATGTTATAACAAAAAGTCTGACCTCATTTGCTGATTGCTGTTTGTTTTGGTTTTATTTGATACTAAACAGGTTCTGAATCGATCCCAGTCCATATTTTAATTCATGGTGTACTTCTTACATATTGCAAAAAAAGCTGGCAGGAGATAGTTGGCCGCATATTTCATTCCATCCCTCCACAGTGTAGTATCAGATGGAGGTGTGTGTGCTGTGCAGAGGCAGGGCATGCATGGGAAACTGGAGGAATGCAACACATTTTTCAGCAGCTTTACAGTGATAGAGGCTGGCCCATTTAATCCTTCAGTGCGTCAAATTAATTTGGTGTTCCTTGACTTCCTGGCTCAGGGCATTGAGCCATATGGTGCAGCTGGCCACTCTGGATCATTGCTCCACACCAGAGGTAAACACTGGACTCCCACCTTGCAGCACAAGTCTATTTACCATATGAAAGCAACAACTGATATTGTGGCAACTTCCTCTATCCCCAGCTGATGCCTGCGACTATGTGATACTGTCAGACTTATTGTAGCTGTCACTGGGAGTCAGGAGATGTGTGTCTCAGAGAATGAAAACAGTCAGCTGAAGCTTGTTTAAAATGGATCAAAAATAGTTTAGTTGTATCAAAATAATCTACACAGGTACGATGGGACTATGGAGACGCCATGACCCTGGACTCCAACCATCAGCAAGTAAGGCTGATAAGCCTGTTAGCAGCAGACCATAAGAGTCTGACTTGCTTTCTGCTTTTATTGATGCTCGTGTCACAGTGCAGCTGTGGGCCTAATGGACTGCCATATGACTGTCATATTACCCTGCCATGTCACTGGCTTCTTGAATAATATTCAACTCTACTTCCTCCACCAAAGGAGATACAGACTGAACAATATATGTGCAGTATATGATTATTCACAATAAAAATGCAGTATATTTCACATAGTACTTGACAATATTGGAGGTGAAAGGTTAGACCATTTGAGTTGTTTCAAGAAGTCCCCAAAGGATGGGCATCAGGTGTAAAAATCAACCTAATTATGTGACTTTTTAAAGACTAAAATTGATATGCCTCATATATAAATTTTTCTGTATTACAGTGGTAGTCATGTTATGTCGATGGAATTCTTAATATCGCATACACATGTGGCGCACACCTTAAAGTGCCTTGAAAAACTCTGATACATTACATTAAAGTGAACATCTGCTGAGCTGTGGATGGAGGCCAGTCGGAAATGAGTGTGCCCACTGCACTGTAAAAGATAAAACAGCCTTATAACCCACCACACCTGAGTTCTATCACAGTGCAGTTTAAAATATCATCATAAAAATGGAATAATGCTTTTAACATTCAATACTTCAGGCCTGAGTCTTGTCTCTGGAAAGACCATTTCTAACAGACCTTGTTTGGCCTCTGGAGCGATAAGCACACTTCTTTGTGGCTCTTTGTGTTCTGGAATCATGGACATTTAAAAGGAGCATTCTCTAGATGCCTTCGCAGTAAGTGAAGCCTCTATAACGGCTAGTAATTCAATTGTGCCACATGATTTCTTGGTGAGTAATCCACAAATGGGCACTCAGTGAAAACAGCTTGGCATCCAGGGCTAATGAAGCAGAGGCTCATGGGAGAAGAGAGAAGGGGGTGGGAGTGGGGGGCCAGACTCCAAAAGAGGGGAGAGACTCACGCATCAAGAATAAATGAGCAAATAAAATGTTTTCGAGGGAGTGATGCAACAGATTGGTGCTAAAACAAGTGAATGGAAAAGGCTTACTCATCAGGGTGAACTCTATGGGGCCATGTGCAGCGCTGGAGGGGTCTGACTGGAGAGGTGCAGCTGGATTGTTTCAGAAAGTCCATTCCAGAGCAGTGGAGCGAGTACAGCACCTCTCCAGGCGACAAACTAAATAAGAAAGTAAAAGGGAGGGCTGAGTGTAATGGCTTTTGTCACCGGAGCAACTTTACAGAAAGCAGCTCACCGGCTCCTCTTCCTCCTGCTGTCTGTGGACAAGGACACACGCTGCTCCCAGTTCAGATGTTTGAGCATATTGAGAGGTTCTGTACTGCTGCATACTGGAGAGACAGGGCCAGCCAGAAAGGTTAACACAATGAATCACATGTATCACAATTACAAATCATGACATTTTCTCAGTTGCATCTGTTTTTAATGATTGCTCTTGATGTTATTTAGACAGTGTAGCAGGTGTTTCAACATTTAATAATTTCAACCTTCAACCTTTCATAATAAAATGTATGCAAACTGCTTGCATTGAAATAGTTGGTTTGGTGGGAGTTCCACAGTATTCAATTCAATTCAATTCAATTTATTTTTGTATAGCCCGAAATCATAACAACAGTTATCTCGGTGGGCTTCACAAAATTGTTAAATCAGCAAACAGAGATGTCAGAGAATGAGCAGAACAAGAAAAAATAATAATAATAATAAAATAAAGAAAGAGATACATAAACAAATAATAACAATAATAATAATAATAA